>LKNJ01002429.1:0-62288 GCA_002120245.1 Maccullochella peelii | reverse complement strand
AGCAAAAGGAAAAAGAATTATTTGTCTTTATATATCCACATTTATTTATTCTTTTATTTATTTCTCTTTATATTTCCACATTTATTGTCTTATTCTTTCCCAGATTTATTCTTTTTTGTGGCACTCCTATGACTCCATAAACAACTAAAGCTGTCAAATAAATGTAGAGGAATAAAAAGTACAATATTTGCCTCTGAAATGTAGTGAAGTAGGAGTGTAAAGTAGCAGAAAATGGAAATACTCAGGTAAAGTACAAGCACAGCACTTGAGTTACCTTACAGCCCCAAATCAGGGGGGAAAGAGAACACGTTCACTGTCCTGGTTCTTTAAACTGATGCCGTTTTTGCCCTTTTAAAATCTTACTTTCTGAGACTAATTATTCACTCGCAGATGCCACATTGTTTTCTCTCTTTCAGGCTACGCTCACTTTATCCGAGGACGTCAGTACTGGAAGTTCGACCCCGTTGGCATGAACTCTTTGGAGGGCTACCCGCGCTACATCAGCATGGATTTTTTCGGCTGTAGAAACGCGTGAATCAGAAGTTTTCTTTGACAATGAAGAGGAGTTTTCGGAACAGAGACGTTTGTACGTTCATCCTTCAGATTCGAGGGGATGAGACCATCTCCTTTTTAAAATGTGTTTATGCTTTATTCCATTTATTGATACTCGGATTAATTACACCTTCTTCTCAGGAAAACCAAGGTATGTTTCCTCAGACTTTGGCACCTCCTGTGCAGCTATACTCATATTTATTTTGCACATTTTGTCACCGTATGGCTGAGATCTGGGCCCTGTATTAATGATGTGCGATGCTGCATCGTTCTCACCTCCTGTCTTTGAGCCTGAAATTGAGATTTTCAACCAGTACAGACTGTCTTTCTCCCTGTAGTGGATGTTTTTCATTGTTTTGTTTTTGCTCATGATGGATGGAAGTGCTGATCCTCAAGTGTTTGAAGAGTGACATCAAACGCAACGCTGCAGAAGGTAGATTTGTACATCAGCTGCTGTAGATGGCAGTTCACTTTTGTTTTAATCCTGTAACTTTAAAAGTAGAAATCACTCAACATGATGACGGTAAACAACATCTTCAGCTACACTTTCTTTGCTCTTTTATTATACAGAGTTTTAGAAACCTGATTTTGTTTTTTTGACCAGACATGATGGACTTGTTTGTGCGTTTGTGCTCTTATCAGCTTTCAAAGTATTTGGGGTTTCATGTCCTGAATAAAGTCTCTCAGGCAGCACTCACTCTTCATGCTGTGATGCGTCACCAATAGTCAAGTTTACATCCAAATGTAGCGCGAATTTTCACCGAATTTACAGAAAATCGCCTAAAGACAATGCTAAAATACCGCGTGAATATTAGGAGTTGTGTGCGTCGAGATAAACTGTTGCACCAATTCTCCATTAAATCATTGCAAAAGAAGAGGAAACAATGTGAATGCACTTACATATTCCATTTCATTTTCAGTTCTTTCATGCTTCATGTACATGTCGTGATTTACTCACCAAGTCTGTTTCCATTGCACTTTATCAATACATCAACTTTTCCCCCTCGGCAAAGCGTAAAAGCTTTTTTTGCGATATTTTGAAAGCTATCAAATTAGAAAATCTAGTTCATATAAACACGCTCTGATGAAAGTTTTCCTCTTCGTATCAGTTTTAGAAATGAAATTAGCCACAACCAAAGGCAGCCACTGCACGCTCCACAAGTCACTGCATCAACAAGGATACGAAAATGAATTAAACTTTTTCTAGAAGGATGGGTATGGGGGTAAAAAAAGTCCCATAAGCCTGCCAGCCCTGCCTGGTGCCTGAGAGGCCAAATTGAGGGCAAGAAAATCCAAATTCTCCTTCCAAGTATGAGGACCTTCTAGTTTCTAAACATGAAGTTTCTTTGGACAATGTTCTCAGCGATTGGTGTCGTAAACATGATGACGTTCTGTCATTATTGGTGATTTCAGTGTGTTTAAGAGACAGTTTTGTATTTATTTTTCATATTTGAGCTAATTGGATCAAATGAACAAGGTTTCAGTAAGTAAGGATGTTATTTAGGCCGACAACACGTCTGACTTTTTACATTAAATCTTTCCTAATGTAGCTTTTAGATGTTATGTTACCTGCTTTTCTTCCCTGAAAGAATTCCTGCATTTCATACAATATGGAGCCTTAAAGAAACGAGTTGTTCACTTGTGAAGAAAAGGTGATAACGTCGCTGTCAAGTCATGTCACTCTTCTAACACGACGATGATGTGAAGCTCTTTAAGTTGTTGGTAATCACTCACCAGCCTGCAGGCGTCTGTGGCAGTAAAAAGCAGGAGAGGTGAGACGCTTCCTCAGAGAAGGTCCTCATGGTTTGTTGTGAAGTAGTCGCTGCTCATCTATAACATCACACGGTGCTCCGTTCAGGTCGGTCAGTGTGACACATTCAGGGACAGCAGCTGCTGCGTGGATCAGCGGTTCTCCACCTGCTCAGCTGGTGACTCCCAAAAAACAAACTGACGGCTTTAACTTTGACCTTTTGCTGAATTACTAGACGAAGCTAGTGGTTCCCAAGAAGAAGAAGATGCTCGACTAGCTGGATGGCAGTGGTGGAAAGTAATCAAGTACTAATTTTGAGGTACTTTACTTGAGTATATCCATTTTCTAATTCTACTTCATACTTCTAATCCACTACACTTATTTGACAGCTGTAGTTAATTATTACTTTTAACAGGGTTCATACAAAGTCTCGAAAGTGCTTAATTTTAACTGTTATGTTTTCAAGGTTAGGAATATGCTTGAATTCAAATATACTCCTTAAAAATCTGGTGTTTCATCATCGACACGGTCACTCATGTAAACCAACAATATTTTAATATTTGAAATGAAACGATCCTGTCGTCATATTTGTTTGTTGTCTCCTGGTGTTTATAGTAACAATTTAGATGTGACGATAAAGGCTTCGAGAGTCTGGAAATTTTTGGCTTAGGTACCTTGAAAGTGCTTGAAATTTACTCTGTATGAACTCTGTTTTAAGATTAAAATTTTACATAAAAAAACACAACACTGTTAAAGACCCAAGCTGTCCCAAATCTATACTACGTACTAATTCTACACAGTAAGTATACACTACATATCATAGTATACTGTAAAAATCAGCACGCTCTACCATTTTATACTAACAGGAAATTATACAAAACCTGCTTAGAAGTAGTATGTAGTCTGGATTTGGGACTCTGAGTGTGAAGCAGTGGTTTCCAACCTTTTTGGCTTGTGACCTCTTATTAAAAAAAGCTGGTGCCTGGTTGGGGCCCCTCGTCGTGATTCAGATGTCTGTGAGTTCAACGACTCGCATGATTTCATTTAAGTAACAGTTCGAGGCCCAAAGACGTGATATTATCCAATATCTCACAACAACAGATCAGAGAAAAATCCATAAAAGTAATATAAAATTGTGTCACAGAACTTCCTTCCTCTCCCATTAATCATCTCACGACCCCTCAGATTTATGCTGTGACCTTTTGGAGGGGCCCGACCCCTAGGTTGGGAACTACTGTAAAAATAAAGTAGTTAAACCTAGCTCCACCTAGAGCAGCTACAACAATAAAACGCTGCATTTTACTGCAGAACGACTACTTTTACTTTTGATACTTAAAGCACATTTTTCTGATAATACTTACATACTTTTACTAAGGTAGGATTTTACTTGTAATGAAGTATTTGTGCAGAGTTGTATTGGTACTTTTACTTCAGTAAAGGATCTGAATGCTTCTTCCACCACTGCTGGAAAGTGAAAGGCTCTCAAGGACCCGAAAAAGCTCACGTTACGTCCTCTTTGTGGGTCAGCTGACCCGGGTTGAGAACCGCTGTGTCCCTGGTTGCAGCACTTGAAATGTGAAGACTCAGTTCAGACAGTCGTGTTCTTCAGATGTTAGTTTTTCAGTGCAGGACGCTGACGAGTCGTTACAGTTTTCATCATTCAGACTTTGTTGTTGTTGTTTGAATCATTTCTAAAACTCATTTCAAGTGTTAACCAGTGAACTCTGACTGCTCTGAAAGATATTTATACACAAACAGCGTAGTGAAAGTTTGTTGTACATATACATGGATGTTTTTTTTACTCATATGTAGCCTCTATACTCTGTACATTGAAATGTATGAACTGCGTATTGTTTACTTTCTAATAAAACCATAACCTTTTTATCAAACTGCTGCCTCTGCACAGATTAAAGCTAATTCACCACAGAAACGCATGCAAAGAAACTTTTAAAATATACATATTTATACTCTATTAATATTTAATCCAAAAATTTTGTTTTATAAATGTTTTATACCCATTAGAGTAGTGAAATAAATATCTTTTCTTATGTAAAAGTCTGGATTTTTTAAAATCAATTTACCACAAAATATGTATGTTCAAAAAACCCCACATTGTTTGAATTTAACGGCTTAAAAGCTTAAAAAACTAAGTTCACTTTCCAGCCAAATCTGAATCATTTATTTAACATTACTAATAAACATCAGTGTCACGTTTATTGCATATTAGACTTCAGATTGATGTTGTGCTAAATCTTAAACTGTTTTGCAAAATGTTTTTGCTGTTGAAACTTTATCTTTTTATAGACTGAATCATCAACGAATTTAACAAATATATAGATAAATATAGATTATGTCTTTTGTGAACTTTGAATTATGAATTTTGAGTAATTAAAAAAATGCAAATTAAAAGTCTTTCAAAAATGGATAATTTAGTAAATAAATTCTCAGTCACAATATTTAGTTTAAATAACAGACGGCTTATTTTTTAAATGTAATTTTATTCATACATTTTTTTGAGATTAAGGACCTTTTTTTCTAATGTTTGTTAAAAGAAATATGACACTGGGACTAAATGTGGAGATTTATTCATTTCTGCATCTGTATTGTAATTTGTTTGGCCTTAAAAATGACTATAATGTTATAACTTTACCTTGTGTTTGTGGGATGGATGGTGTTAATTGATGAGTGAATCTGATTGGCTGGTGCAGTGAGGGGGGCGGGGCCTGTGCTGTTCAGTGGGTAAATCATGGTTGACAGTGAGGCAGCAGCAGCAGCAGCAGCAGCGATGGCTCACAGCTTCACTCAGGAGTATTTTCAGATCCCCGTGGTGACCCGAGCGTACACGACCGCCTGCGTCCTCACCACCGCCGCCGTGGTAAGAAACAACAACTCAGACAGGAAACAGTTATTTAGATATAGTAAGAAACCATTCATTTATAACTTTGTTCTATTCAAATTCACAATCAATCTACTTATTATGAACATTTAAGAAAGTATATTGATTTATGAATGCAAGTTGTTTTCTGATTTGCTTTGTTAATGTCAAATAAATTGATGAACGCTGAGCAGCAGATGTTGCTTTTTCCACATTTACTGCGAAAGTAAACGTGTCTTAACTAGAAAAAGGCTAAACTTGCAGTTGAAAAGTTTGATATAGTTTTAGTCTTAACATGTTGAGTCTTTTGAAACAATATAAACAAGTTAAACTACTGAAAGAGTTTGAAGTATCAGTTTAAGTTTGAGCACTGAAGGGAATTGAGGTGTCAGTAGTTGTTGATGTGTCAGTTGAAGGTTAATTATTGAGCTGAAGCTTCACATTTGAGCTGTTAGTTGAAGTGTACCACTGAATGCAGTTGAACAAGATGAAAGCAGTTGAACTGCCAGTTGAGGAGTAAACATCAAAAGAAGTTGAAATTGTAGTCTGTGCGTTTAAATTTGCAAGCAGTGACAGCAGTTGAAATGTCAATTGTGTGATGGGTGAAAGCAGTTGAAGTGTCGGGCAAAGTGTGAGCTACAAAAGCGCTTGAAATTTGAGTTTAAGTTTAAGCTTTGAAGAGTAAAAGATGAAAGCAGTTGAGGTTTAAGAAGACGTTAAAGTGATGAAAGTAGTTTGGTGTCAGTTGACGTGTAAGCAATGAAAGCAGTTGATGTGTCGGTTGGAGGTTAATCACTGAGCTGAAGTTTGCTTCAAGTAAAAGTGCTGAACCCATTAGAGCTGTTAATTGAAGTGTGATCACTGAATGCAGTTTAACTAATTTAAAGAGCACATGATGAAAGCAGTTGAACTGTCAGTTACAGAGTAAAACTTAAGCATTTTAGTTGAATTGGAAGCGATGGAAATAGTTGTCACCATGGTGTCAATTTTAAGAGGTTTAAGAGCTGAAAGTAGTTGAAATGTGAGTTAAAGAGTAAAAGATTAAAGCAGTTGAAATGCCTGTTGATATGTAATGGGGCGAAAGCAGTTGAAGTGCCATTTAAAGTTAAGTGTAAGCTCTGAAAGTTATTTAAACTGTTAGCTGTAGTGTAAGAGATGAAAGCAGTTGATATGTCAGCTGAGGTTAATCACTGAGCTGAAGTGTTTTCGCTGAATACAGTTGAACTCATTTAAATAGCATGTGATGAAAGCAGCTGAAGAGTCAAAAAACAAAAGCAAATTTTAGCTGAAGCGCTAGAGATAGATAGAAATGTTGGTTGACGTGTCATGGACGAAAGCAGTTGAAGTGTCAGGTAAAGTGTTGAAATTTTGTAGTTGTAAATGTTGTAGTGTAAACTCTGACAGTAGCTGAACTGTCAGTTTAGGAGTAAAAGATGAAAGCAGTTGAAGTGTCATGTAAAAAATGAAATTTCAGTTGTAGTGTAAACTGTCATTTTAAAGTAAGAAATGAACAATGTTTAATTTTTAGATAATGTAAAAGCAATGAAAGTAGTTGAAATTTTAAATATACATCTCCTACCAATATGGATACACATTATATTTGGCAATGCAACGGTAACACTTTACTTTAAATCCACCTATTTAGCATTTATAAGCAGCATATAAACATTAATAAATGTTTTATAACACACTATAAAACTATATTTTCTATATTGTCATTCATTATCTGTTTAAACACCAGCCTCCACTGTTATGGGCACCCACAGGAGGAGTTATAGTTGTTGACAAATATTTACTAAAATGTCAATTTATTCATTGTTTCTATTCTACTATCCATGCATGAGTTGATACCTAATTTGCTGATTAATATCAAGCTGTGTGTTATTTTTTAGCAACTTGAGGTCATCACCCCCTTTCAGCTCTACTTTAACCCAGACCTCATCATCAGAAGATACCAGGTAACATTTATCAACTATTTAATACATTTAAAACCAATATGGTACGTTTATATCATATTTACCCTCTTTTATCATCTCTTTCTCTCAGATATGGCGCCTGATAACCAGCTTCCTCTTCTTTGGTTCTCTTGGATTCAGTTTCGTGTTCAACATCATCTTTCTGTATCTTTTATCACAGCGTTTCCTCGGCTAAAAAACAAGAAATAACTCAGTTTATCTATAAAAACACTACTATAACTTCTAATAGTAGCATTAGCATTATCACTTAACATTTCTGCAGAAAGAGTCCTTAAGTAAAGTAAGTTATCGATACTGTCGGATGCTGGAGGAAGGCTGTTTCCGGGGAAGGACGGCGGATTTTGTTTTCATGTTCCTGTTTGGAGGAATTGTGATGACTGTATCCTTTTAGACGCAAAAGAACAAAGTGTGAATCTCCACGTTTTATGGCAGCGATGCTTAAATTACCGCCGTCATGACATCCTTAAGTAATTCCTTGAAAAGGTCAGTTTACACAAATGACAGAAAAGACATTTTCTCACTTAGATTAGATTCAGTTTTATTGTCATTGTCTCCAAGTGCCAGTGGAACGAAATGCAGTTTAGCATTTAACGAGATATTGCAAACCCTGAACAACGGGGTAAGTGTTTGTCCAGGTTTTGATATTTGTCTCTGAGATTTCTGCCTCCACCCAGACATAATGGAGGACAATGGAATTTACTCTGAGGTTCTCACATTATGGAAAGTTTAGATTTAAAGAAAAATCCAACAGCTGCTTCCAGAAACAAATATTCCTTATGAAATACGGCAGCAAATAAAGATTTCCATTATTTTCTGGATTAATCAACTACTCATTTCGTCTGTAAAATTGTGAAAAATGTTCATCACAATTTGCTAAAGCTCAATGTTTGCTCATTTTTATTCTTGATCAATCTGCCATTTATTTTGAGTTTAATCATTTGCCCATTTATTTTATTTAATTATTTATTGGTTTATTTATTAGGAACAGTGAACATTAATAAATTATTCTGTAAAAGGTAAAAAAACTGAAAAATGGCCATCGCTGTTTTCCAGATTCCATGAAGACGTCTTCATATTACTTGATTTTCAGCATTTGACAACAAAACTGAGAAGCTAGAAGCTTTATACTTAAAAGATCAATCTGTTATCAAAATAGTTGCACTTTTTTTCTGTCTGTTGACTATCAAAACTGTCAACAGTGAAGTCTGTGGGTTACCCAGAATATTACAGACATTATTTGTATTTTGTAAATGTCATTTTTCAATCAAACCACTCCACTCACCTCTGTTGTATTGGGTCAGGGCCAAATAATCAAAAAACAATGCCAATACGAGACCAAAGTAGTGACAGAAATCTAAGAAAGGCTTTCTAAAAATCTGGACAAATGAAACCAAAACCACAAGACTGACTGTTTAATAATTTGAGTGAACTGACCCTTTGACAAGGTGGAAAATTAGAAGTTTTATTCCCTTCTGAGCTGTCAGTTTTCAGGTCATAAACATCTTGTGTTTAGGTTATTGTGTGTTTTCTCCTGTATGCTGAGGCGTCATTCTTTAAGTTAGTTAAGATGCCTAAATTAGGACGTCTGCTGGCTGAAAGCACATGCAGTTTGTAGCCAGAAGCTCTTGTTCACATTCCAGGTTAATTATACCGTCCTGGGTATGTTTACCACAGACGTCCCTCTGGGCTTGTTGTGAAACGGTCAACGTGCAGATTTATGGGTCTTTCCGGAGCCGTGTTATGTTTCATGGACAGTTTTAAATGCAGGTCTATGAGGATTAAATATGCTGTAATATCAGTGTTGAGTGTGATGCTCAGCCGAAATGACAGGAATGTCATAGGTTGGCTTTTATTGTGAAAGGTTTGGCATTCGGTAAACAATAATATCAGCTGTGACAAAATGTTAATATTAGATTAGCTAGTTAGTAGTTTTAGGACTTTAGTTTAACAAATACTCACATTTTAGGGAATTGCATCATATCATCAAGTACTGAGAGATTAACATCCAGTATATTGGTGTTTTGTTATGTAACATTTACGGAGGCAGAAATGTGCCAAAACTGTTTTTCTGACTGTAACATAGAGTACATGTATCAGAACCCATTTCCACCAGAAAAAGACAAATAAAGATAAAATGTTATGAGCAATAAAAATAAAAACAGTCGTGGTCAGTCAAAATTATGAGTCATAATTATGAGCAGTATGTAAAAATGTGCCTTTTCAACTTAAAATTATTATAGCAAGTCAAAGTTTGACTTAATGTCATAATTTTGCTTTAATAAGTCAAATCTTTGACTTGATATTTAAACATTTTGACTAAATAAGTCAAAAGTCAATATTGAAGTCTGAACTTTAAGTCAAAATGTTTAAAATAAAAATACTCTTGGTGAGTAAAAGTTACGAGATTTCTTCTGTAAAATTCTGTAACAGTAAGTCGATTATTCTTATTTTTGATTTAATAAGTCAGTTATTTACTTTATTTTGAATTACGATCTCATGATTATGATGCATAATCTTAATTCATCATGAATTACCATTGTTACTTTTACCCACTCAGACTTTTAATCCATTTTATTTCCTTTTCCTGGCAGAAATGGGCTTCCATATGCATGAGACAACAGACAAGAGGTTTTATTTGCCAGTTCATTTTGACCAGAGTTCCTTCTATAAACTTTACTCTGCATCTAAAACAGACGCTCTCAGGTGTTGATTTTACTGTCACAATGAACAAAGTGATTAGTTGTTTTTAACCTGGAGGCCCGCAGCTGTTCGGTCTGTTCGCCAATGTCTTCTTCCTGGGTCAGGCCTTCATCGTCATGCTGGTGTACGTGTGGAGTAGAAGACATCCGCTCATTCGCATGAACTTCTTCGGACTCCTGAACTTCCAGGCGCCGTTTCTCCCCTGGGTGCTCATGGGATTTTCGCTGCTGTTCGGAAACTCCATCGTAGTCGACCTCCTGGGTAAAAAAACATTTCACCGTGTAACCAGACCTTGTTCTGTTAATAAGGGATGAGCAGATATATGGCTTATATAACGTATAACGGAGTTCAGGAAGGCTGCACAGTGAACATGTGGAAATAAAAAACATGAAACCTGCAACGAAAACTACTTAAATTCAAATTACTACTTAAATTATATTAACAGACTGTTAGCAGTTCAAAAAGGAGCCTTAGTCCAACTTAAAGTTTATAAATAGTATCAGAAAATGTAGAGGTATTCTGACAAGGTAGTGTTCCTCTATGTCATTCAGAAAGGATGAGGCTGACATCATGTTGTCAACAAATCCCATTAAAAGACCAGAACCAACAATGTGTTAGTCCGCCTCTAAATACTTTCTGACTTCCTGTCTGTGGCTCTCAGCTCCAAGCCCATTGGCTGCTACTGAAGATGTGTATCTTAAAAAACAGCTGTCAAATATATAGTTTAATTTTTAATAGTAAGCGTTACTCAAACAAGAGGAAATTGCATTTGTTGGGGACTACTTTCAGCGGTGGATGAATCCACATTTGGTGCTTTAGTGAATATTTGTTCTAATGATGTAAATGCTGTTTATTTAAAACACATGAAGTGATCTAACAGTCACCCAGCTGTTCCCTCCTCAGGTATCAGCGTCGGTCACATGTACTACTTCCTGGAAGACGTGTTCCCAAACCAGCCGGGAGGAAGGAAGCTGCTGACGACACCAGAACTTCTGTAAGAACCAGAACTCATCTTTACTGGAGTCCAACACGTGCGGTTTCAACTTTTAGTCATTTAGAGAGAGATGACTGGCAGAAACAACCACAGTCTGCTACTAACGGACTGAGACAACAGGAACTGTGTTTCAGACATTTCCAGATTTAAGCAAATTTTGTTCAAATGTTATGTAAACTTTATAGATCTTTTTATGCATTATCGTTGGTTGTTTGTGTCAAGACAACATTAAACACTTCTGGGTTGGAGTTAGATTTATTTTGATTAATTAAAATTGTCTTAATATGCTGCAAATCAAGCCATCAATGACAGTATTGTCTTGGGACGACCGTAGCTTAAAGGTGAGGATGCCGACCATGAACCGCATGAATGTCTGCTCAGAACTGCTCAAACGTGAGGCTACACATTTCATCTCATCCCTCAATTGAACAAAGAGTGACATTACACATTATCAGGTACCAATTTTCATCGAAATTTGACACTCATGCATCTATTTCTTGTATGTATATATAACATTTATTTGCTTGGTTTTTTTTACAGACTTGTGTTACAGGCGGATAGGAGGGAGGGTTTTTGTAAATGCTCAGAAGTGTTCTGTTTATTCAAAATGAACAAAATCCAGTAAACATAAATCAGAAAAGAGAAATTTTACACTTAAATCTGGGGCCTGTTTTATAGACGATTTGCAGGCAGTGCTTACACGCAGATCGCAAATGGTGTCAGCGTCACGTTTCCCAAATGTTTTTGTGTAGCATGAAGGGACTTCGTTGTACAGCCCCGTGTTGTATAACGACAAATAAATGAACCTTGAACCGTGTCAATATCATGTGTCCCTGTTCTCTCCTCACAGGCGGGCCATGTTTGACCGGCAGGAGGACCCAGACTACCGTCCCCTCCAAGACGAGCAGCAGGGTGGAGGTCTGCAGCAGGACGAGGAGCTGCACAACTAACAGCACCAAGACCCCCAAAATCAGGAGAACCAGACAGTCAGAAGATTGTGGAGCCCCGAGTCCTTGCAGAGGACAGTTCAGGTGTAGACGCACTGAACTGAAAGTCGGCATCATGAATGTGATTTTAAATTTTTTTTTGCCAAAGCGTTTTGGAGTTTAATGGCACATTTACACTGAGCATGTTTACTTTAATGTCTACTAAGAAGACGGAGCTCCAGTTTCTTAAGGACAGAAATGACAATTTAAACAAGCAATGAGAAATGACCACAAGACGCAAAGGATTGTGGGTAGAAGGAGGAGAGACGCAGTTTCTTTTTCTTGGAAAGCAAAGCAGAAAAAATTTAAAGACACCCCTGTAGATGTTTTTACGAGTGGGTCCCCGTTTGTTGGTATCGTGCATGAGCATGCGGGCAAGAAGAGCCAAGAAACGCAGCAATACGCCAACAAAGGCAGTGAAGAAGAAGAAGAAGAAGACCACTAGAAAGTAAACAATACAGGATTTTATTTTATTTTTTTAAATGTTTTATGATGAAGGAAAAGCATTTAGACCTCCAGGATACAAACAATGAGTGAGCTCTCACTGACTGTAAACAGAAACTTTGTTTACAAGGAAACTCCACAGGGCACCTTTAAGGTCCACTTACTGGCTTTTTTTTGAGCTTTCAACCGTATCTCACGGTCTTTATCAGGGGTCACGTAATAACAGGGGATCGTATAAGAGGGGGGAAATTGTAACCCCTGATTCTGAAGACCATGAAATGCGTTGGATCCATAAAAAGTTGAGTTGAGATTATTCTGTCACGTGTTCTGTTTCAGGTCAAGATTCAACTGAAGACCACAAAGCAAGTTTAGAAAAGTTGCAAGAACTGGAGCCAAATTTGTGTTGATGCCCAAATATTCTTGACAAAAATCCCCTGAGTTGACCTCTGTTTACAAAACTATACACAAACAAATATACAGTCAGTGGCCACTTTATTAGGTACAAGCTAATGTAATCCAATACAACCTCAGTAATAAACATATAAGTGAACACATAACACATTTCTGACTCTGTCAACAAAAACTGAATGTTATAAACTTCATAATAGTAGAATTCAGTACAGGTGTACCTAATAAAGTGACTACTGAGTGTAAACACCCTAAGAAAACACACTCCAACTGTGTAAAAGAAGTAAAGACACTTACAGAAACATCTTAACTCTAATTTCTGACCCCAGCTTTGCTTTTCTAGTGCTAACATGACCAGATGAGCAAACCTGGTATTTGAAAAGGAGCAGGACTGACTCATGACTCCTCCCGTCCCCGCTGTTGCGTCACCGCTGCTGGTTCACAGAACTGCCGACGGCCTGAAAACAAGTCAGCCCCGTCTGCACACTCTGCACTTTCACCCGCTGCCTTTGTGGGTAAAACACTGGGGACAAAATGGAAATTGCTTAGCACAACAACACGCAAACAGGTCTCTGTGGGACCCCAACAACAAAACACGTACTTCATCATCCCTCATAACGCAGCGCGGCAGGGAAACATTAGTCACAGCTGCTGGGGTTGGACAGATGTGGGTTCGAAGGTCAACGTCAAGAAACCAATTCTGTGTTTTCAGACAATGAAGAGTTGTTTTGATTTTTCTTGTCAGGGTGGAAAAATGACTAAAGGAACATTTATGGGACAGAAAACTCAAGAGTGGGGAAATTCTGAGACACAAATTGGCCTTTAAATGAAGAATTAATTCACAAAAACCTAAAAATAGGGCAAAAACAGTTTAAGGAAAATATTTAATTCCAATTTTGCTGACCCATATTTCGATTTTTATTTGTTAAACAAGATTGTGCCAAAGAAAGTTACAAACTTGTTTAACCTGATAAAATAATGCAGGTGCGGATGTTTGAGATCAGTTAGAGAAAAGTCAACTTCTAAGTAAACTTGCCTTGTTTTTTTACAGTTTAACTTACATTATGTTATCCTGCATATTTGGCGACTCCTTTCACCAGCTGTCTGTCATTTACACTCGACAACTACAGAGCTTCCTGTAGCTTCCTGGCGGGCCTCCCAACTGTTTCAGGGAAGTGAAAAAAATATGACATTAGTTATCAAAAGGAGATCACATAGAACAACCTAAATGTGTGTGAGTTGGTTAAAGAGATTTAACTGAGTTAGAAACTAATAAATGCCTCAGGAAAGACCTTTTTTATGTATTTGTGTAGTCTGAAGTTGTGTCAAACAGCAACACTAGGCTAAGGGATCAAATGTAAACACAAGACTACAACCACGCAGGCCAGCGGTGCCTTTTAGCTAAATGCTAACATTGGCATGCTAACACGCTCAGAATGACAGTGCTAACGGGCTGATGTTAAGCAGGTATCATTTTTTACCGTGTTCACCATCTTAGTATAGCGTGTTAGCATGCTAACATTTGCTAATTGGCACAGAACTCAAAGTGCAGCTGAGGCTGATGGGAATGTCAAAATCGAGTTTGGACTCGAGGGTGGCGCTAAAAGAAAAGTCAGAGGATCACTGAAGTTATTCAAATGCATCCTGAGGGGAAGATGAAGTCTGTGCCAAATTTCACTGCAATCCATCCAGTAGCTGTCGAGACATTTAACCACAGATGTCAACCTCATGGTGGCGCTAGAGGAAATAAAAAGTCAGGGGATCTTTAAAGTCAGTGTGATTCATCCTCTGGGGAACATGAATGTCTGTAGGAAATTTTCAATAACTTCTTTAAATGATGTACAATATAACCAGACGGCACATCAAGCTCTTTCATTTTTTTATTTTATTTTGTAAGAATTATTAAAATGTACAAAAAGACAACAAATACAACATAATATATTATCTGAGACTGGCTGTGTGGTTTATCCTCCCGCTGTGGTCAGGTCAAGAGAGTCAGTGGTCAAAGTGAGCGAGCAGCGTCTCCACGCCGAGGGTCATACGGGAAACACGAGGGAGGGACATTTTCTACCGGGGGCTTTGCCAAAACAGAACATAATATTAACGTTAATAATAATAATTAAAAAAAACAAAACACGGTGAGAGGCTGACTGAGAACCCGGCCGAGCAGAAAAAGACATCCAGCGCGCGATGGAGGGACATCTCTGCTGGCGAAGTTGCGAACAGTGACAGCGCCATACCTCAATCAGACGAGCACTGTTCCTGTAGGGGGCGCCGACGCTGCTTCATCTACCACGCAGGTGCCGTGTTCGCCAGTCGCCTCATTCGCCTGCAGAGCAAACAGAGGGAACACGTCAGAAAACAACATCAGCGAGATAAACTGATCTGAACTCTTATAAAAGACAAAGACTATTATAAAACTAGTTTACTATGTTGTGACTCAGGCTACAACTAATAATAATAATAATAATAATAATAATAATAATAATAATAATAATAATAAGTACAAAACTTTCGTTCTTTCAAGGAAACTTCCTGGGAGTTTCGGTAATTACCGATCTGTGGTAGAAGATTTTAGGCAGCTCCCAACATGACGTGTCACCTGGGAAATGTTTCACTATTTTCTGATATTTTACAGATCAAATGATTCATTGATTAATCAAGAAAAGAATCAAATTATTCTATTTGTTGCATCCCTACTGTCCTAGACAGCAACATTTGTTTCTCCAATAAAACCAATACAGGCTTTGCAGCTGCACCATGTATTTACTTTTTATTCTATTAACCTTTATTCAGTCAGATAAAAGTCACAATGAGATAAAAGTCTTATTTTGAAGAAGAACCTGGACATAAAAACAGAACTGCTGACTCCCAAACACTCACCTCGTGTTTCTGTCCTGGTCTCTGATCTTCTTCTCCATCTCTGCATCTGTCAGGGTCTCCAGCAGGGGGCACCACTGGTCAGCATCACCTGTGTTTCTAATGGCTATCTCCACTGTGGGCAGGGGGTTCTCACTGCACAACGCCAAAGACAAGAAACAAACACGTCGGTTTACTTTAC
This sequence comes from Maccullochella peelii, assembly GCA_002120245.1. Taxonomy (NCBI): domain Eukaryota; kingdom Metazoa; phylum Chordata; class Actinopteri; order Centrarchiformes; family Percichthyidae; genus Maccullochella; species Maccullochella peelii. The sequence continues at coordinate 46,542 of LKNJ01002429.1, read as the reverse complement.
TGCAGCGCTCGATGGCCGTTTCTCTGCAGCTGAAGGCTCCTGTCGTGTGACTCAGATCAGATGTTTTCTAATCAGTGTGAAACGTGGAGTCACTTTTCCCCACGAAGCTTAAGCGGATCCTACAACATGCAAACTTGTCCAATAACTAAATATTACGACACGCAAGTAAAACATTTATCGTATTTTTGATGGTCTGAATAAGCAGCGTGAGCACGGACGACAAAATGGAAGGAAAGGAAACCAAATTCCTGACTTTGCTGATATTTTAGGAAACGTCACGACTCAACGGAAACATAAGTGAAACGTGTGAAAACAAGCGTGAGAAGAAAAAAGGCAAAATAACGGATCTGAGCTCGTGTTTTTGTAACTTTATGCTTTAGTATGTGAGCACATACTGGCATTAGATTCAGGTTCACATGAACATTCAGAGAAACTCTTTATTACACCGCCCCGATGCTCTGTTCAGTTTGACTTTTCTTTGCAAACATCCGATCATTCACTGCCATGAAACAAGCAGGATAATAAATAAAATATTTCTTCCTCACCCGATGTCCAAATGACTGGGTTTTGAAATATTTCATTACTTCACCTTCTGGGAAACTCAAACTCAGACAGCAGACTGTCGGCTGCTTTTCACCCAAAGAAGAACCACCCGAGCAGCAGACACCAAACAAATACAAACAACTTAATTCACCCTCGACATACTTCAGTCCGGACTTTACATAAAAACACATCAGGAAAAAAGAGATCTGCTGTTTTACATGTAGAAACTGGAATGCAACAAACAGCCTTCAAGTCGCCTACAGAAGAGAGGTCCAAAGGTCACAGCCACATCACCATGGCAACAACATATACAACAACAGAGATATAACAGGACAGACGTTTCAACACTGTTTGTTTCTGCAGCTCCCTGAAAATGTTCAAAACCAGGAAATGGTCAAATTCCCCTTTTTCAGACTTGTGTAGACAAAAACATCAGATCTGTGTGGAGCGATGAGGAGGCTGTAGCCTTCCTCACATTAATACATGAAACTAACAGAAATGTATAATGTATAAAAGTGTATAATATTCACAGTTGATGGATTCATTTGCATTTTCTTTTGCAGGTTTTCTGCAAATTCGGTAAAAATTTGCACTAAATTTGGTTGGAAACTTGGCTACTGACTGTTCATTAATTATTTCAGGCACAAAAAGCATGTGGCAATCTAAACCTACATACAAAACAAACGGCAGCTGGGATACAAAATGTGAGCAAACAAAACTTTCAATCACACATTTTGCTCGGTGTTTGTGAGAGCGTACCTGAAGGCGTACGTCCTCTGGTGCCAGCTCAGCTGACCGCGGATGCTGTAGGCGATGGTGGTGACAAACTCCCCGCCCAGGCCGAGCTCAGAGCAAAGCTTCAGGGCAAACTTCTCGGGAGAGTTCTCCCTCTCAGACATGTCCCACTCAAACTGGTCCACCAGGGAGATGTTCCCAACGTGGATGTTCAACTGGAACACAAAGACATTTAATGAACAAGAGAGAAAGACGACCGATAATGACTCGTCTGCACTACATGTGTTACTCTGGGGGATGTGTGGCAGCGTAAAGGGTCACCTTGATGATGACCCTCTGGTCCGCCTGGTCCTCCAGGATGCTGTCAGTCGGATAAGACTCGATCTGCTGCCGGATGGCGGAGGCGATGGCGGGGACGAAGGCCAGCGGGTTGAGGTCCAGGTCGTCGCAAAGGATCTCAGCGAACATCTCAGGCGTCATCAGCTTCTCTGGACATTTCAAAAAGGAGGAGAATTATAATTAATTCTCTCTTCAAGGCCACGAAGTCTTTCTTTGCTTTGATACCAGACTTCTCTGAGCTGAGAGAAAGTGATGACGTTACCGTTCATATTCCAGGTGAAAGCGTCTCTGAGCTTCTGCCCCTCGATCTCCATGTCCAGACGGATTGGAACCAGAACTTCGGACTGAGTGGCGTTCTCATGGATCACTGCTGGATCGTGGTCGTCGAAGCTGGGCAAGACAAACATACAGGTCAGCAGCTAAAAGTATACACTGCACTCACTGTACACTTGGTATGTAAAGGTCTCTCTACAGGTATCCAAAACAGTTAAGCGTCCTGTGTAAGTGTGGTGAAATGTTACATGCAGAGAAAGATATTTAGGATGCTTTCACACCTAACCTGTTTGGTTCGGTTAAATCAAATTCTGATGCATTTGCCCATTTAGTGCGGCTCGTTCAGGCTGGTGTGAAAGCTGTCGATCGAACTCTGGTGTGGACCAAACAAGAGGTCCAAGGGCGCCCTAAATCTGGACCAACTGAACTGAACTACAGGTGTGAACGTGCCCTTTAAACATAACAAGCCAAATTCAAACAATTAAAAAGGATGATGGAAAAAAACAAACCACAACAACTTCCAACAGAGACTAAAAAGATCTGGTCAGTCTAATGTGAATCAGTACCATTATCAGCTGAAACAAAACTGTTAATTTCATTAAATTCATTGCCTGAAAGAATGAAATGTTCATTTCTCCCCTCTGACACGATGATAGCACTGAGTAATAAACAGAATAACAGGCTCCCTGGCTGTGTCTGGAATCACTCTCTGCTTGCTACCCAGTGAGCTAGATTTACTTTACGCCACTTTATCTGAAGTGCCCTCAAAAAAAAATCCCACAATGCAACGAAAAAGTACTTTTTGCTAAAAATCTCACAGTGCAATGCTTCCCCTTTGATAGAAAATCAGTTATACGCAAAAGGATGATGGTTCATAAGTGTCACTTTAGAGTAAAGTCTGGAGCGTTTGTAATATTGGGAGTAATGAATGAGTGAAAGAGAGTGATTTCAGGCACGGCCCCTGTGCAGGTTGCTGATGCTCACCACAGTGGGAAGGTCCTCTTCTTATCGCGGCCCAGTCGGCTGCGGTTGATGGTGGTGGAGCAGGGCACCGCGTCCAGGTGGTGGGAGCTGTTGGGCAGCGTGGGAACCCACTGACTGTTCCTCTTTGCTTTCTGTTCCCTGGTGACAGACCAAGACACACGCATGTGTGAAAATCATACAAAACAAGATGGTGATGCAGTAAATTCTTAATATCGCCTACATGGACTTCAGTGTTCTATATTCTATACTACAAATTAGCCAGATTAAACATTTTATGTGCACTCCCAGTTATATTTTTCTACTATTAATCACCTTCAGTTTTAGGTGTCGAGTATTAATTGACAAGCAGAGTCATTCTGTGCTGAAAAGTAGCCTTTCAGATCTTATTTCCCTGCTTTTTATTTAACTTCAGGAAGACAGCTTTAAAGTCTACGTCTATAAACCGTCAGATTAATTACTGAAACCATAAACTCATACTAAATAGAGCAACAATTCCCAAACATGTAACGTTGGGAACTTATTACAGAGATCTCCTTTCCAACACACACTTGTCATTAACATTACAAACGTCAGTTACAGTTACAGACGCTGCCCTGAAAGCATCTCCTGTCTGAACAATGCTTAGAGGTGACTGTGGTGGGGGTACCTGAGGTAGGCGGGGGGCTCAGTGCTGATGGAGACAGCTTTGTACTTTTCATCGTTTCCTTCAAGGATCTCCTCGACCTCCGAAGCCTTCAGCAGGGTCACACTGGTGGCCAGCTGAGTGTAGCCGTGATCTGAACAACACGAATGAGAGTCAAAACCAACAGAAAACAGCAGCTGACACGGTGAACGTGGGACTAGCAGCCATTTAAATGATTGTGTCAAACTGTGCATCCTCATCACAACCTGCTGTCAACCTCTAAAGCAAAATATATGCACTTAACCATCTGCATGTAGTTTTACATGACATGCTTACATTATTTTTTATAACTATTACAGTAATAGTTAATTACTTTTTCATCTTTTTAAACAGAAATGTATCAGTACTTTTTACATGTTGAGAAACAGATGATCATTACATTTTAACCACTCCATAATTTAAAAAAATTTAATTTATATTTGTGGAGGATATATTTCTACATAAACCTATAATGTTCAATAACAGTAATTAACAGAGTCTAAAGTGAAGAATTTCTAAGTAGAACGGCCCTTCATGTTAGAGGAAACAGCTGTACATGTGTCAGGACTGCACTCTACTGACCGTGTGACGACTCCACTATTTTCTTCCGTTCTTCTACTGAAGCCAGTTTCCTCCATAATGACGGGTATCTTTTATACAGGGAGCCTCTGAACATACGGAGGTAGTTTCCCACCTGAACACACACACACACAAACAGACAGAGAAACAAAAGGAGAATCAACAAACATGAACACTCTGGCTAAACACAGATTACTGATGATAATCAATTTGTCATTTTTTGCTGGTTCCAGTTTTGCGAATATGAGTATTTTCTGATTTCGACGTCTGATAGTAAATTGAATATATCTGGAGTTTGGATTGTCAGTTTTGGATATGGGAAACTGGTGAGCATTTTTCAGACATTTCATACAACAAAGAAATAATTGATTAATCAAGAGAACGACTTACAGATTAAACGATAATGATAACAAGCATGAGCTGCAGCCCTACACAACATCTTCTGGTGGATTATTTAACTCCAGTATGATCACCTACAGGTAATGGATTTTTGGACTGGATTTATTGTTGATAGAACTTCAGATTAAATGTCATTGTAGTTTTAATTATATGGGATTCAGGCTTCATTATTTACTGAATACTGCAATTGGAGTAAATGTAGGTCAGTGAGAGATTCAGTGTCTCAGCTTGTCATCCAGCATGTAGATTACATTATACACATTTAGCAGTGGAAACGCAAATTATGTGACCCTTCAGATTGGAAATGTAGACTTTTTTAATCATACTTTGATATCTATTACTAGACATGACGCATCTGTAAATAAGGTCACACATTTTGAAAGCTGTGATTTTTGTGTACCTGTAAACTACAGTTTCTGCTATCACAGCTATCTATTTCAACAAATATGAGTCCTAAATTTTTTACTATGTTACTGCAACGTTACATAACGCCGAATAAAGCCGCTTTGGTTTGTTTAACGCTGGATAAACACCTTTAGCTAGCTAGCTAACTAACTGTTTAACGTTAGCTAACCGTTTAACGTCAGACGAAGAAATCCGGGTGAAGCTCTGAAGAAGGACGAACGTTTTCAGGATAAACTTAATTCCGTTACACCAGCATATAGATGAATGTGTTTTATCCTCGCGGCTATTCTCAGTCAAATTAACAATAAACCCAAAATAAATGAATGAGTCTTCGTGCGCTGTCCTCCCTCTCTGCTAGCACCGTTAGCTAGCTAGCTAGCTGCTAGCGCACCGGCTGCCAGGTTAAACGATACATTTCTGCCAAATAAGTAAATAATTAAAGTAACGGCTTGTTAAATATGTGAAATACTAACCTCCGATCCGATCATATAAAAGTCTCCATCCTCCTCGAGCTGAAATTTGACCGGTTTTTGTCCAAACGTCTTGCTAAGCGCCATACTGAAATGAAATAACAAAGCTCTGTGCTACTGCGCAGGCGCGAATGACAGGAACGTCCTGTCGCTGAGAGATGACGTTACACTAAGCGATACTGTGTCAATCAACAAATTCATCAATGATAAACCTATCAATCAATCCATCTATCAAATTAAAAGCCTTTATCTTAACATTTCTAATAGATTACTTTGCTACTCCTTATTTAAATCAATACCCTAAAATTATAAAATCCTCATCTATTGTGCAAAAGGAATTATGTTTAAATTCATTTTAATTTCACAGGTTTCTTTTTAACTAAATCTCGGCTGACTGTATAATTGTTGGATAACATAAAATATATTTTTTCTTATTTTCCACAAACGTGTACATAATGTAATAATACAATTATAATGTTTTTTTTTTAGGATTGGTTCATTTTGCCTGTGAGATTGTGAAATAAAAATAGTGTGGAAAGTATCACAGTAGATAAAATCCACCTGCCAGTCAGTCTGGCCATTTGCCATTTGGGATGTATAAATCCTACATACCAAAAAAGACCAAATGTAAATTATTCTTATATCCCAAGAGTTCAACATTTACAATTTTAAATAAAACCTGTACAATAAACTATATTTCTACGTGACCCGGGTGCCTGGTCAGAGTCTTAAACCCTCTAGGCCACCAGGACGCCCCATACTTTACTTTGATTTAATTTTACTGAGTGGAGATTTTATTTTACTATCTATGTACATATACACAATATTTATACTATGTGTGCCTTTATTTCCCTGTGTATATTGAACATCTTGAGCATCCAGTTCGTTCGTTTGTTCATATATTATTCCATTATAATGCTTTAAAAGTCTGATTATGATCTTTAACAATCGGTTTAACAGTTCAATATAACATCCACATCTTAGCTCTCTGTGCTTCTGTAAAATAAAAGACTTCAGTCATTTTCAGCCAGAAATTCCCATTTCAGTTACTTAATCTCAACACGAGGGAGGCAATAATAAAGAGAAAAGAGTCTTTTCACTTTTATAAACTTAATGTTTATTCGTATATACATGAATATATTAATCTATAACCAAGAAAGGAAAGAATGTACAATGCAAAACAAAATCTCTATATACAAATCAATAAATAAACAAAGACATAATCAAGGACAGTTTTGTGTTCTACGTCGGTTTTGTGTTCTTGGGAAAAGTAGGAAAAGTAAAACAAAGAAGAGACTGCAGTTAGAAAAAGTTCTGAAATCCTTTTGTTAAAATGGAAAATGGCACCCGAGCACAGTTCAGGGGAACAAAACAAAAAACTGAAAACAAAAACACACACACCACGCCAGCTGGTTTCCAGCTTTTAGTATTTTTTTTTCTTGTAAACGCAGCCTTTTTGTTCAAACTCGAACAGAATCGGGTCAAATCACAAAAGGTACGCCATTGTCAACACGGGCTACGACGACACACAGACCGGTCCAACATCAACCTCATCAGCACGTTAAACGCTCGCCGGTTTAAAGTTCCACTCATGTGCACAATGTTCAAGTCCTCCGAGAACACAAACACTTCAAGAAGAGACGGAGCTGCTGCAGAAACGCTGCCGTCACAGCGTTCAACCTGGAAAACAAGGAATCACCAGAACAGGGAGCAGACATCTCAATTAAAGGCCCGATAATATGAACGTTTTTATTCCAACCAAACACCACAGAGAAGGAACTGATGCTGCGTTCAAGGTATGTTTGGAAAAGTGAGCAGCTGTGGACTGAGCCTTTTTCTTTTTTTTTTTTTTTTTTTAAATGAAACTATATGTTTGTGAGCTGTTTTTTAAGCTTTACATCTCCAGACGTCAGAAAGTTTTGAGAGACAAACTTGGTTTTGGTCTTTTCATGGGAGTTGTTGATGAATACAGAATAATCCAGCCTCATCTTTTACAAAAACACGTCTTCTTCAGGAATCTGTAAATCAGCTATAAAACGACTGCAACAGAAATTGCTCAGATTGTGGATCAGCTGCAGCTAATCGACTGTTTCAGTGTGACAGCAGATTTGCTGCGGTGCTTCTGGTCTACTGAAACCCTTTTTTACAGACACCGCGGTGCATTGAAGGTCCTGTTGCAAACAAGTTGCTATGACAGACTGGAGGAAGAACTCTAATATACCATTGAAAGCAAAAAAAAAGGCTGCACACTGCGTTGATGAATGTTTGTAACACTGTGTCACTGCTCTGTTGGGTTTTCACCACAGATATAGTGCTTTTTTAAGTGGTTATCACCCTGAAACTTGGCCCAAAAAACAGCAAAAATAGTCTCAAAGTCTGGTGTAAAATGTTGAGCGCCAGCGGGAGGAAATACATACTCATGACACTGTCGACTCACTTCATTCACAACGTTTCGGTCCTGAAATGCTGTTAATAAAGTGCGAGAGATTCTTTGTTTCCTTCATATAATTCAACCAGAAATTTGCTTCTACATTTTTTGCATTGAATGCACCTCAGATGTAGCGTTTGGTTGGAATAAAAACCTGGTTTATGGTTAAAGACTGCTGGTTTTGATGGCTGAGACGCTCCAGTTTGGAATATTTGCAGCAGTTTGATCCTGAAAGACTTTAAAACGTGAAAATCAGGAGGATGAATTCATGACGGTGGAGTTTCTACAACAGCTTCATCTGCAGCTCCTGATCAACATCTTTGCTTCAAGTTTAATTCTCCACAGGGAAACGGGTCCAGACTGTTTGTTTTTTCATTGTGTTCTCACCCTTTTTTTTCTCGTTTTCCAGAAAAATGCGACAATAGTAAACATACAAACTAGATTTTTTTTTCACTGTGAAAAGGCAGAAGACTCATCTGTTAAAAGCAACCTTTTTCTCTCTTTCCTTGTTATTTTTGGCACATGTAGGGTCAAGCCCGTCGCCTTCGCTGCTCGCCAACAACATGAGCGAAGGGCGGATGTTCACTACGACACCATTAAGGGGGAATGAGACGGTTTTTTAAAACGTTTTTTTTTAGTTCACAGTGCTTGACATGACGCGCCGATCAACAGGCAGAGAGGGCAGAGTGAAAGGGTCAAAGGTCACAGTGTTCAACAGCGAAGGATTTCAAGCCACAGCGGCACGAACAACATCCACAACAGCCGGACGACGTGCCTCCTGCCGCCCGTCACCATATTGCTTCCGCAGGGTTTTTTTTTTTTTTGGGCGCTTCATTCATTTGATCGCTAAGAGAATTATGAACTTCATGCAGGTGAAAATAACAAACAAAAAAAAAAAAGGCAGTACATGGCCGGAAGTGCAATCCAGGTGAATTTAGTGTTTTGTTGCAGGTGATATGAACAACTGAGGAAAAACCCAACCACAGATATTCAGTCATAAAGTGTTTTTGGTGAATCCACTTTCCCTCGATCAGTGATTTATTGATCAAATTGACTGTTTGCTCAACCCCCTAGTTAGTATGTAAGCTAAGCAGCTAAACCTGAATATGCATTACGTTAAAATCTCCCATATCATACTTAGAACACTAGGACTAACAAGTCTACAAGAAAAAAAAAAGCTCTTTCTTTATTTCCATGTGTTTTGCATGAATCATAAACTGGTGAGGAACCTGTTAGCTTTAGCCTCAGTCATCGTGTATGTAGCATAGATTCCTTTTACAGGGTTCTTGTTTTAAAACGAGTCAGCTGGAAACAAGATAATTTAGCAGAGTTTTGTGTGCAAATCCAGAAAAGAAGCCCTTTAAAAATGACTGTTGGAAGTTCTGTAGCTGTTAGAAATGTAACTGTGTGTAACTAAAAATGGAAAGTGCATCACCAAAAACTGCTTTTTTAAAACAGTGATAAAGTGTTTTAGGTTGGATTTTTCCTTTAAAAGAAACAGATCATAGAGAGAGAAGAGTTTGTTCCCTCAAGTGCAGTTTGGCAGCATCACCGTCGTTCACCTGGCCTCCTACGCACAGCCTCATTCAAGATGCCACATTTTAAGGAGCTTTTCTGTATTTTGACATGTTTTCCAGATCTGGAAATAATCAAAATCCATCTTTTCCACACTTTCTGTAAGAGAGAGCCCAGAGAGGAAAAACCACAGCCGACACAATCAGCAGGACTCGTCGGGTGAGTCCGCAACACACAAGCCTGTCATGGCACGTTCGGAAAGCGGATTATGAAGGATGATCTGCCATGTTGGAAGAACTAAACCACTAAACCGGAGTCTATCGCTTCTTCCCGTGCAGTGGTAGGGTCCAGGATTGATCCAGTTTGCTGTTACAGAAAATGTTGCATATTGATAAAGATCCTCACTGACCGCAGCCAGAAAGAAACCCAGGAATCTGATAGAATATCTTATTATTTTATGTAGTTAATATTTTTATTTATTCGGTTATAAATGCCTATTTGTATCCCAGAGTTTCTCTACTGCAGTATTTTGGGAACACTAGAAGATTGTACATCTCAAGGCGGATTATCCTCATATAAAATAGTAAAAAGCTCGGCCTGCTTTTAGGTTCTTAATCAAAATGTTGTTTCAGAGGCTTCTTCCAATGAATAAACGTGGAATGAATACTGAATACTTTAACTTTTTTTGCAACTATTAAGGTCAAATTTAAGTATTTTATATAATTTAGATCAAAATCAACCTTAGAAGAGATTTCACCCTGGTGTATGGAAGCCCATTTCTGCCAGAAAAAAAAAACAACAAAATAAAGTTTATCAGACAAAACAAAAAAAATACTTAAGACATTAACTTGGCCGTAAGAGAAATGTTTTCACCATTTCCTGACATTTTATTGACCAAATGATTAATAGAGAAAATGATCGCAAGATAAATCTATAACAAAATATTCGTTAGTGTCACCCTTGTTGACTTTATATCTCATCATTTTTATTTGAGTTGAGTATTTTTATTTTTGTCATTTCTAACTCTTTCTCTTTTCCTGGCAGAAATGGGCTTCCATATGGTCGACCTCTTGAAAGATTAAACATCATTTTCTGAAAACAGCAAACACGACATTAAGACGTCTCACTCAGCAGGTAATTGGGGATGTTTCTGTTGTCTTCCAACATGGCGGCCGGCGGTCAGGAAGCAGAGAAAAGCAGCGTGGAAAGTGCAGCTCGAACGACATCTTCAGAGGGATAATTAGCAGCACCATATCAGAGCAGAGAGATGCAAAAAGAAATGTACAAAGCAAAATGAAAAAAAGTGTTGATATCGTGACGAATCTATTAACAAAATCTCATGGTCCTGTTTCAAAAGAATATACTGCACAGTCGGTGTTAATTGATATATACACTCTGTTTTTTTGTTTGTTTTCAGCTCACATGTTCTTCCCTCGGGAACGTTTTCTGTCCCCGTCAAGTGCGATCGAAGCACCGCCGCATCCTTCACGGTGTAGTGGTTACAATTCATTAATAATAAAAAAGAAAAAGAAAACAGTGGCATGTGATTCATGGCTGTGCCCACTGGATTTTGACACCACGTCTCCATTTTCAGACTACTTGACCTTTTTGTTTTTTGTTTGTTTTTTTTGTAACATGGCAGCGTTCAGAAGTTAAAAGAGTTCAGATCCCTCCGCTCCACGTCAGCGTCGCTGGTGTTAAAATGCTGAAACGAGTCCCAGCGTCCGAGAGCGGAGAGCGATTCACGCTCAGTGCTGCAGTCCCAGAAACACTGTCGACATCAGGAACCCCGGGGCGAGACGGTAAAGGCGGCGGTACACTCACACAACAAAAGTTCCCTGAAGAAATAGAAACACATTCGAACACCCAGCTGTTACACACATCTGTGTTTACCCGCTGCGGCTTCGTATTGTTCGTTTATGTACACTCCATGAAGGAGGGGGCGTGCGTGAAGACTTAAAAGTAAAATCCAGGGACAGAGGCTGCCGAGGGACTCTGGGGTTTTTAAAAAAAACTGTTTGATCGAAGGTGCAAAAATCCTCTCGTGAACAAGAGGCTCAAACAAAAATCTTTTAAGAGCTGACCGAGTGGTGTTAAGGTGTAAACAGTTGTAAACACAAAAAGTGATGGACCAGGAAATGAAATGGATCTGCTTCTCCACAAGCCGACACAACCAGTTAGGGGAAGTTTCACACCGAGTGGAGGCTGCTAGAGTTCGACTAGTTCAGCCACCGAGCAGCGGCGCCCGACACCAACACAGCTGTTTGTTTTTCCCACAAACGTGTCCTTTTGTTGTCATGAACTTGCAGCCTTACGGAAACAGCTTCTGTCTGGGCTTTTCCTGCGACAAACTTGGCCTTTTAAAGTCCTCGGAGGGTCCTGATGCCGCGACAGCTGTCACTAAGTGCTAAGGTGCTCCTCTGCTTTCTGCTAATCCACAGAAAGGTTGCTTGGTCATTTATCTCCTCTGGCATCTCAGTCTTTGTCCAAACCAAAACTCAGATACTTCAGGTTAGTTTGCCTCCAACGGACCCGAACAGAAACAGTTTCTTCTGAGGAGGAGTGGAGACCAGAGAGGGTTCAGGGGGCTGGAGGGGAGGCAGGAGGTGGTGAGTTTCACCTCAGAAAATCCCTTTAGCGATTTTCAGTCCCTTCTGTTTCATGCGAGGCAGCGTAGAACTGGCCACGTTCTTGGCCCGCACCGGCCGGGCCAAGCCGCGCTTCTTCAGCACGAAGTCGTAGTTGGCAGTGGAGTTCATGGCGTAGAAAACGTTGGCATTGTCCGGGATCCGAAGCTCTACAGAACCAGGCGAGAGAGAGGAGAGAAACAACACATAGTCAGTAAAACAAATCTGGGAGAAAGCTTTTGTGTTGAAGAGAAATAAAGAATAAGAACATGTGTATGGAGAGCCCACAGTCCCAAAAGATTATTTTGTTTAATCCACGGAATAAGATAATAAAAAGATTATATGATAATAATTACAAGATTATGATTTGTGTGCACAAGTTATCTCGGTGTTTCTGTTAAAACAAATAACAGGAAAGCACTTTCTTTCCTTTGTCAGGCAGGGAGCAGTTATACCTAATATCTTTATTTATTTTCATTTTCTTGGTGGCGGTTCCTTTATAAACTCTTAATAACACTGATGTATCACGTTTTTTAATTAAAATATTTGGTATCAGATTGAGATGCCTCCCTGCCACAGAAAACTTGACAACATTTTATGTTCTTTGTAGACCTTTGTTCAATTATTATTTATATGACCATGACAAACAAGAAAGTATATGTTTACAGATAAGATTTGACCACTTTTCCGACATTTCATGTCAAATCCAGATTTCTGCTCCTGAGACCTGAACTCAGACTCACTTGCAACTTTAAGACCCGACCTGACCAAACCCGACTGCTGCTGCCAATTTAAAGATCTGAGAACCCGACCAGGGTTGTGTTATTATTGGTTATTGTTTTTATTGCCAGTTGTCTGCAGACCTTTGAGTGTGTGTGTTTTTAGTTTTTTACCTTTGTCCTCGGAGATTTTCTGCATCAGCTCGTAGTCCTCGGTCTTCTCCCGCTCCAGGTTGTGTTTGATCATGGCTTTCCTGATGACAGCTGGAGTCTTGTCTTGACTCGTCACCTGAACCAAGGGACAAACATCAAAGCCTCGTATCTTGCATCTATTACAGGAGTTTTCACGGTAATGAAATGTCAAATTAAATGCTGTTTCTTACTGCCATGCCAGCCTGTTGCTAGATTTCTTTCCTGCTGTTTACTATTGTTTCCTTGAATCAGAAAAATTGTAAAGTGGTAAAAACTCCACTGTAGAAAAAGGGTTTCCGGTATTTTCCTGTTAAAGTGTCCAGTTTAACAAATATCAGACTTTTCCAACTGAAATAAAATGAGCTATTTCAGAAATTTAAAGTAGTTTTGTCCCTATACATGTTTCTGAAATTGGTTTTTGATTTTAAAACAAGTCAGCATGAACCAACATTTGATCTCAGGTTGTGTTGCAGCAGCCCACAGGCAAGACTTTGAAGCTTCTGAAGCTTTAAAGTTGGACAAATGAACAACCATTTGATTTATTACATTATGTTTTGGGTGTTTTCATTCTTATTATCTACTAATAGTTCTTCAATTAAATTCTTCAAATATTTTTAGCCTATTATGCGATCAGAAAACTAATTCTGTGTTTGTCGCTATGACATCTTGTTTTTGCTAACCACATATTATCGTACCATTTGCTAATTAGCAGATTGTGGCAGCCGATAACAGACAGGGTTCGTACAGCTTTTTAAATAGTAAAATTCAAGCACTTTCAAGGTACCTAAACCATACATTTCCAGACTCTCGAAGCCTTTAATTGTTACTACAAACAAATACAACGACGGGATCGTTTCATTTCAAATATTAAAAGATTTCTGGTTTACATGAGCGATTGTGTCGATGATGAAACACCAGATTATGTTGAAAATCAAACATTTCTCGAGGAGTATATTCAAATTCAAGCATATTCCTAACCTTGAAAACATAATGGTTAAAATTAAGCTAAACTTTCAAGACTGTGTACGAACCCTGCACAGAGATTGTGATGTTTTACGCTCATTGGTTCTGAAAAAGATTTATTTTCTGAAACAGAAAGATTCTGGAGATGGACTCACCAGGATGCTCTTGTACATGTTGCCGTTCTCCACGTCCAGGCTGACCCTGATGATGCAGCAGTCGTCCACCTGCTGGTTGTACAGCGGCAGCGACAGGGTCGAGTAGTTCGACACCGCCGACACCGAACGCTTGTGCGAGCGGGAGGCTGACAGCGGGGTGGAGCAGGAGACGGAGGAGGAGGAGGCGCTGCTGGAGCCGGAGGCCGAACCGGAGCTGGAGCCCGTCCCGGAGGTGTCCAGAGACGACAGAGACGTACACTCCCAGAACTGAACGGGAGAGCAGAGGAGGTGGTGAGGATAACGTTACATTAGGACTAATTTCATTATCGATTAATCTGTCAGTCACATTTTGGATTAAAGGAGTACTCCAATTTTACATATCAAGATCAGTTTATCATAAAGAGTGCTAGTCAGCCTGTGAAAAGTGAAAAGTTGAATGTCAGGAAATCTCAGCCTCTGCTGCTTCATTTTCTACTTCTCCAAGCTTTATGGAAGTAAAATCCTAAACTGTTTTAATAGATTTAAATCCCCCTTAAATAGATCCATCATTTTGGCTGTAAAATGTCAGAAAATACTGAAGAATTCCCATCAAAATTTCCCAAAAGTGATGCCTCCAAATTACTGGCAGACCAAAAGTCCAAAATCCATCCATCCAATAATGATCCAGATATTTCTGTAAAACTGGCACCTATAAACATGCCTGATCAGGTGTGTCAGGATAAAAATGCTAAATAAAAAAAGTCGTTACCGTCGATGTTTCTGCTGCTGGAGCTTCTCTCCCCAGAGCAGAGACCGTAAGTTTGACTGAAGGAGTCGACGTCTAGAGAGAGAGAGAGAGACACCAAACAGCCACACAGGTGAGCATGCAACACTAGCATATAATTGGCTGCTAGGAGGTGATGTCAGCAGCCACATTTAACCTGTGCAGTTAAATAAATTAAGCATATAAACTTATCTGTACTTGAGATTTTTCATACTGTAAATACATATCTATATGCACCAAGAAGCAACCTTACCGTTAACCTTGTTTATATTTTTGACATTGTGTATATTTTGGATTTTGTGGATTTTGGATGTAATACCTTTACACTGGTAAATGTTTGCAGTGACTTCTCTATCCCGTCTCTCTTCCTTACTTTTCTCTCATGTCCCTCCGGAGAATCGGACAGGAAGCTGGCGTTCACGTCCTCCAGGTCCGAGCCACTGGAGCTGACGGAGGTGACGCTGAGGGCGTCGCCGCTGTCCCCCCCGCCTCCTTGGTACGGTCTGTAGTGCGAGTGGTCGAAGGACTTGGAGTGAGAGCCTGGAGCGCTGCTGCAGCCGGCCTCCGTCAGCTGCCGGCTGGACACGAAGTAATAACAGGGGGTAAGAGTCATTGGTGGTTGAGATTTAAAACAGTAATAAAAACCGGTAGTCAAGTAAAAGCCGGGTCTCCAGTAACAGCCGGGGGTGTGGTCGACACGAACAAATAAAGGCCAGCCCTCAATATAGGCCGGGGAAAAAACTCATATTATGTGAATGCCAACTACAGTAAGCATAATGTATATTTCCATCGCTTTAAATTAATAAATTAAACAATATAATCCTGCTATATCAACACTTTGTTGTTCTGGATTACTCATCTAAAGTGTTATTGTCTGATTCAGTCACTGCGGGGGTGTGTGTGTGTGTGTGTGTGTGTGTGTGTGTGTGTGTGTGTGTGTGTTAGTGTCTCAGCCAAACTGTTTGTTGTAGTAACGCACAAGCGCCACAACGTGGCAGCAGCTACATTTCAAGTGCCATATGGGAACCTTGCAAGTCAAGGTGTTTTCCACTACACGTTTCCTGCAAATGTTTCACAATAAAAGCCTTGTTAAGAAATCCACCCTGTCCACTGAAACGCTAGAGGGCTTTTAATTTGAAACTGATACAGGAAGTGTTTCCTGTAACGGCATAATGCAGTAACTTTAACAGGGCTTCGTACTAAAATATGACCAATTATACTTTTAATTAATAATTTAATAATGAATTTAACAATTATACAAACAGAGGGACTTAGAAATAAAGGCCTGCTTCAGATAAAGACCTGGTACCGTCTGCAGTTCAGGTAAATAAAGGCCCCGCTCACTATTATGATAGAGGAAAATGAATACAAGATGATTATATAGGATTATAATGTGAGTTGTAATACATGAGGACGCAGCTCTCTCTCAGCTCATTCTTTATTTTTTTGGTTCAACACTGTCACTTACTCGCTCCAGCGCTTCATGATCCCTCCGTTCTTCTTGGCTCTGAGCGTGTTGCTGGCCGACTCTGACAGAGGCTCGATCTCGCAGGACAGATTGTAGCTGCAGGAAACAGAAAGTCAGGACGACGGCAACGTTAATCAAAACTCATCTCAAGGATTAGACGGGACGACGTTGTTATTCACAGCAGTCCTGACCAATTCAGTACCCAGAAATCCTGCACTGGTGTGTCGGTAAGCAGCACTGAGTGCTGGATAATCACTTTACATCATGATGCAGGTGAGTCCAGCTTTCACTGGAATCTGCTCTTAATTATTGTGAATTTAATGTGGGAAAATATCAAATCTGCTGTGTCAACATCAGTACGAACGGGTCATTTCTACCTCACAAACTTGAATGATGCAGCTTTAAAATATCTTAAGGAAAACAACCAGCCGTGATTGGACGAGAAGAAGAAGGATCCTTCAGCAACGCAGATTTTTATCTGGTCCTCATTTATTGAGACATTATTGAGACAGAGGGAGAAAAACAGCTCGAGTGGAGCGACAAACCTCTCTGCCTCGCTGAGTTTCTCCACGCCTGCGAACCACTCTCTGAAGTGGCTGTCCTGAGTGAAACTGTAGTTGTTGGAGGCCAACTGGAGCAGTTTGATCTGAGCGATCACCTCAAACTCCTGCGGGTAGAGAGCAGAGCAGAAAGGGATTTAATTTGTCTGTTCTGAGCTGAAAGAAGATTTCTGCCGCTGTGCTTTTGTAAACCTTCTCTTCTTTTAGGTTTTTAGAGACATTACAACCAAACAAGAACATTTTATTCACCTTTCTTCTCTTCTCGAAGTTGATCAGACCGCCCTGAAAAAAGAGATGAAATAAAAACATGAGAAAGCGAAGGTAAAAACATGAAAACCTGCCAAGGAGAGTAAAACATATGACAGTAAAACCTCATGTCAGGTGTCTGACCTCAGTGTAATCCTTCATGGCGGTGTCCATCATCACCAGGTCCGTCAGGAAGGTCCCCAGGTAAGGAATCGTCCCCTGCATCACTCCCTGTTCACAGAGGGACCATCAGCGGAGGGAAACATGGAGGCCGAGCGAGAAAACAACTCCTCAGAGACATTTTTAAAGCACTTTCTTCAGGGCAGGATTATTCCAGTTAGAGAGGCGCAAACAAAAGTCATGTTTTGCAGGAAAAATGAGATGAGTTTAGTTTGTGGACTCACCAGGTCTCGCTGCTGCTGGTGTCTCCTCTGAGCTCGTTTGGGGTTGATCTCCAAAGTGGCGAACTTGGAGGTGCCCTCCTGCAGAATAACAACACACAGCAAGTCTACGTTAAATACACAAAGAAATAAACTTCAAATCCTGTGCAACAGTTTCACACATTTCACCTACAGGGCTTTTTTTTTTTACCTGCAAGCAACCCAAACACATCTAAATAAGAAGAAGCAGCACGTTTTTCTTATAGTTTTCCATCCATGTCAGCGGACTCCATTAATCTTTCTAAGAACTGTAAAACAGTTTAGGCTTTTCAACACTGTCTAATATAACTGTGAAAAATATCTCTGCACATCTCAGTGTGTGTCAGAGGGCAGCACGACTTGAATAAAAGTGAACAAACTCCTCACTTAAAGCTGGTTTAAACTGTATATTTATGACGTACACAACCTTCATCAGCTTGTAAATAAATATACCTCATTTAAAATATCCAACTTTTCCATCCCGCTCCCTTTATTCTGTTGCTAATTTGACTGTGATGTTATCTGACAATCAGATAATCAGGCAAATGCTGACAGAATAATTCACAGTGCTGCTTTTCACAGCAAACATCAAAGTGGTACTCCAGTAATTTAGCACTGCACTTCCACAGAGTCGAGAGACACATTTAATAAAGGAAGAGTCCAAATCGACGTGGTAGAAGATGAGATACCCTGATTTTAGTCCCTAGCAGGGGTCAAAGTACAATCACACTTACATTTCCCATCATGCAACTCAATATAATTTTTTGTTAGACTTTCCCGACGTCTTAAAAGCTGTAAAACAGGCTTTCTGGTATAAATGTGTAGTCTCCAAGCTGAAGCCCAATCATCAGGGTCATTTTCTCAGACTTGACAACCACAGAATACATTACACAACTGAAAATAAAGCAATGGATCCATAACTTAAATGACAAAACCAACTAAATCGCTGTCGTCTTCCGTAACACACAGGGTCTGGTGAGCATCCAGTGCATGCAGCTGGCCTGGACGTTAGAGAGAAGGAGGCTGAGCGTTCAGGTCTTTGGGGTTCCTCCCTTTATGGATGTTTTGTTGAACCAACAGTAAATTCTGCATTCGGTATTAAATGTAAATATATTTGGCCTTAAAAGTGCATGAAAGTAGATGGAAAAGAAATGGACGAAACGTAATTACAAAGCTCGAACATGGAGATGAATGTGAGCATATTTTCATGCCGAGTGTTCTTCAAAACACTTTTTTCTTTGTCTGAGTAACCTCAGAGAAAAAGTTGGGAGAGAATCCACCTCCTGGCGCTCCCAGTCACATTCCTCAGAGTGATGTAACGCTCGGGGGCCTCCTGCAGCTGCTGTAACTCGAGCTGACCGAGTCAAGTGAACGCAGCCTGGCCTGAGCAGATAGAGCGGCACCGCCCCGAGGTGTTGATCTCGTCAGATCAGAGCTGTTATCTACACCTGCCAAAGGTTTCCTCCTCCTCTCGACGTCAGCGGGGATTCCCACAGAGGAAGCCCGGGGTGCTCACTCACTGTCACTCACATCAGCAAACTACTCAGGTTTAAAAACAGGTGATAGTTCACCATCTCCAGTTTTTAGTTCTGACACATTAAAAAGGTGTTTGTGTGAATTAGAAGAAACGTCAACTTGTTTCCGGAGCTCAAATTTAAGTTCACAATTCACCTCAGTTTGTTTCATTTGAAAACAACAATTTAAACGTCATTAGGGTTTATTTTAAAGGATAAGTTTGCTGTAAAAATTTGGACTCAATCCCACACACACTGTCCTGCTGCCTCAAATACTCACTACAGCACCAAATATGGATTAATCCGCCACTGAAAATAGTCCTCAACAAATGCACTATTTCCTCCTGTTTGAGTAACGTTTGAAAGAAACTACAGTGAGCAGCTGTTTTAGGAAATTACTGAACCTTTTTTAAATATGAAACTATATATTTGTGAGGTGTTTTATAAAGATTCTCGTCTTCAGAGGGAATCAACGGGCTTGAAGCTGAGAGCCACAGACAGAGTAGGGAAGTCAGCTCTAAGTTTTAGAACCACAGCTATGACAATTTGGAGCCTTTGGGGGATGTAAACAGGAAGTATAATGTTTTTATGGGGTCAGTGAGTTACCCTGTGGGCTACTAATATTTGTGTGGCACCATTTAAATTATACCGAATTAGCCGTTAGCAGCTCCTGTTTGCAGTGTACCATGGATGTACAGCCAACTATCACTGGATTACTCTGATGCAGAAGAAAACTTAAAAATATGACGATTTTCAGGCAAGTTCTGGAGTTCTAAGGAGAGTCTTTTTTCTATGATTTCCAAGCAGATAGACGTTTATTTGCGATGGACGTCGGAGATGATAACAATAATGATCGGTAACACTGAACATAAAAATATGTGTATCATGTCTGTGTGTTCAGATTTGACTGAGTTACGACTCAGCGAAGAAGTAAGGATTTGGACGTACATTGTGGCAAGCGGGGATATGCGTGTTCAAGCTAAAAACTGACAATTTTAGCATTCTAATCTTTTCATTCTGTTTCTGTTTCACTCATTATGAGAACAGCAGTAAATGCAACACATAGATTTGTCGTCTCACTTCCTGTTCAGTCATGTTCCTCTGTGTCTCACCTCCTGCTGTCCTTGTACCTACCGAGTGCGCCAGTACGAGCTGCAAAACACTCAGGAGGTGTCAACGCCTCTCTGCATTAAACTCCATAAATCAGATTAACGATGACAGCCATCTGTCAGCTGCACAGAGCCCACCCAGGACATCATGATTAATATATGGATACTGTGATCCAAGAACATGGCGACGAGGCGTTCTGCCCTGCAGGATGTTTCTCTGGATGTTCCTCTGCAGCCGCTCAGACGTGAGGAAGTCCACCGATGGGACGGGTCACCAGGCCAGACATCCTGCTGCCATCTGTTCAGCTGCCATGCACAGGGCTTACATAACTCACGCAGATTGATTGATTGGCTCGTCTGATTAATAAGGGCTAATTAGAGGCAAACACTTTTCACTTCAGCGTGTCTCTGTGCTGTTATCTCTGAAGCTCCTCCGTCTCATCATGCAGTCATCATTAGTATTACAACTGACGATAATTTTATATTTTTACTGACTAATCTAATAATCGTTTGGTCTATAAATGTCAGAACATTTTTTTAAATGCCCAAGGTAATGTCTTCTGAACAGTCTGAAACCTAAAGATATTCAGTTTACTGATGTAAAACACTAAAGACAGCAGCAAATCTTCACATTCGAGAAGCTGAAATTAGCACATTTTTCCTTAAAAAATGACTTAAACGATTAATGGATTATCAAAAATAACAATGTTTCAGCTCTAACTGTGATATTTTAAAACAAATATTTCTATATATAGACATAAAGATACAGTAATGTGGGGATCAATATTCAAAACGCAGCATTTAAGAGCAGGAAATGATAACATTTAGGATTTACAGTATCTTGACATTACATGTGGGGGTTGCCATTTTGTGTGTGTGTGTTGTTCAGAGGCTGCGACCCACCTTCACCAGCAGCTCTCGGCTGAGGGAGTAGTTGTTGTCGTCTGAGAAGATCTCGGACAGCTCGCGGAAAGTGCGAAAACTCTCCCTGCGAACAGACGCAGAGGTCAGGGCCCGAAAACACAAACAATCAAAGACCCCTGACGGTCCCGCTGCCTTCAACTGTGCATATATGCAACAACATATACGGAGCCCAAGACTGGAAACCTACCGGGACACTTCCTCCCAGGTCCTCTTCAGGCGGTGGATGGCGTTGCACTGCAGGGCGGAGAGGATGGCTCGCAGCGAGGAGAAGTTCTTCAGGATCCGACACTCCTGAACACAACGGGAACAATTATCCAGTCAAGAAACAGATACAACAAACTGTGCTGTTTACCAGCTGTCAAAAATCTAAAATATCCCTTTAAATCGCTTCTAAGTGCAAATAAAACGTACCCGAGCCACGTCTATCCACCTCTCCAGCAGCCTGGCTCTCTGGTTGGGCTTCAGCGTCGGGTTGCTCAGGCAGGTGGTGATGACACAGTTGGTGACGGAGTTGAACTGAGCCACGGTGGCTCTGATGGTGGGAGCCAGGTGCTCCTTCCCCTTCTTATCCCGCTGAGACCAGATCCCCCCCAGGCAGTGGTAGGGCACCACCTTCTTAAACAGATCCTGGACAGAGAGAGAAACATTATTAACAAAAACACAGTTTGAATACTTCATTTTAAGGACCAAACCAGAACTGTGTGACAACAGAGAAGCTTGGGAGAAGCTTTTGGGGGCATTGGAGGGCAAAGATAGCCTCACAAAAAGATGCTACTGGTTGCATTATGGGAGATGAAGGACCCAGCCTCTGTTGCATGGATTTTGTCCAATTCTTTTTCACTCTGTAAACTGAATATTTTTGTGTTTAAGACTGTTGGTCAGACAAAAAAAGAAAAGTTTCTACAGTAACCTTGGGCTTTAGTAAATGATTGAGCAATTTTTAACTATTTTCTGCCATTTTACAGACTAAACTGTTAATCTGTCTATTAACCTGAGCTGCCTTTGGTTGATTTGAAAGCTCGACTGTCTGGGAAACTCTTTAGCGTTACAGTGGAAGTGAACAGAGGCTAAAAGAGACTCCATCTGTTGATTGTTGAAGGGAAAGGGAAACATCCTCACCGCGTCCATGAGCGTGAACTGCTCTGCCACCATGATGGGGTCAAACGACAGGAAACTAAAAGCAGGAAGCTCGTCCTCAAAGCCACTCTCTTCCTGCGTAGCAAAAGGGCAGCCGATGTGTTCCCCTGAAGACAGAGAGGGAAAAAACTCAAAACTTTTTCACAACGCCACCTCGACCTGAGTTTTAACCTAAACACAGATCCCGCACTTGTTCTGTTTCAACGTCTCTTCCTTTCTTTGACCTTGGTGTTTGTTTTCTTCTCCCCGCAGGATTTGAACGTTTCACTCAGTGCTCAATCTCATGCGTGCTGATAGAGACTGTCAACTGGTTCTTATCACACAAACAACCAAACTGTTCTTCACAAGTATTACAACATGTGAACTGACATTGTGTCTACAGCTGCATGAATAGTCGTAGATGAGGACAAATTGTTTAATCAAATTGTCAACATGAGAAACACATCTCTCCAAGGTGCATCTTTACATGGACTACAACTTTACTGGGACCCCCTAATTCTGGAGTCCCTGCCTTGCTGTCCCTTCTCCTGTCCTGCCTTCATACCATCAGGATCAGGCTCACACTGCTGTCGGCGGTGGAAGTGGGCCAGCAGGTTGCGGGCGCGGCGCTCCAGGTCTGAGCCCGGGAAGTGGCGGTGAAGGTAGGACAGAAGCTGGTGCAGACAGTCGTAGTTCGGAGGGGTCCAGAAGTCCTCAGAGTACTGGTCCAGCCATGCGCCCAGGATGGACGAAACAGTGCTGCAACACACACACAATAAAAGATGTCATGATATGAATTTTAAAATAAATATAAACTATGAATCTGAGGCACAATTTTAAGCTAATTTCAGTGTCGTGGTCACTGCAGGCAGTTTGGCTAAATATAAATGCTAAATACATTCTTTGAGGAAAGCTAACCTTATTAAATGTCTGTGCATTAAGTATGAAGCTGGTGTCAGGACATGCTAAACCTAGCTTAGTCTAAAAAGACAACAGCTACCCATAACCCTTGCTAATACTGCTAAAATGCCAGCTGCTAGCTGTAGCCCTTGGTTTCACTGAGTTATGCTAACATGGATGACATGCTAGCTGCTCCCTGTATTCACAGGTTTCACTGAAGCATTTTAACAAACTATTTAAGAGAATAAAGAACATTTCCAAAGCAGCACATTGACCTGAAGGTTTGAATTAACTCTGGTTTCAACAAGCGATGCAAATAATGCTAATGTTCCCTTTTAGAAAGCTTAAGTGTTTTTTTCCTCTGATTTATTACATTCAGTTCATGAACTGTGCTTCATCAAACAGCCCCCCCCTCAGTCTGACAGAAGAATAAGCCTCTAAAACCTCAAACTGTGTTGATATGCCTTTAGCCCGGGGAGGAGTGGGACGAGGCTCGGCGCTGTGAATGTGCTCAGTGATTAATGTTGGCAGCTCGACGCTGAAGTTTCGCAGCGGACTCACTTTCTCAGCTCTGTGCAGTCGTCCTGAGAGACTCTGTGTGCTGCGGCTGCAGGGACGTTCTGGAGCTTGGCGTACCTAAAAAAAGCACACACAAGCTCAGTCTTGTTAATTTTAACATCTCGTACTCTGAACTTGATTTGGGAATGGCAGAAAACGTAATTTTTTGTAACCATTTATCAGCCAGTTATAGCAGCAGGTTTACAACCAATCTCTTTTTCACCAAAAGCTAAAACCTACCACAGTTTGTCTGACCGCTGGTGGCAATATTGTTGATCTTTTAACTTTATTGACCGAAACATATATTACCATTAAACATGTTTTTAATAGAAATCGTGTTTAAAAAATAGAAATGAAACCAAAGCTTATGTTTGGAGTAAAATAATAAAAGACACCAAAGAAAACAAATTGAAATTAGTGAACAGACATTATCATGTCTTTAACAGACAGCTTTCAACGGTGATTATATTTGTAGAAAATCTGACCAAAGATCAGCAATAAAGTTACCAATGTAAAAGAGAAGAAGGAACAAGCTTGTTTTGCTGTGAAAAGTTGATTACAGATGACGTCGGCCATCAATGACTAATCAGGTTTCTCAGTAAAACAGTTCTGTCATTCAAGAATAAAATGGAAGCCATTCAAAACTGCCCTTGTCATATTTTTATTTTTATTTGTAATTTTATTCCTAGTACACTAGGAAGCAGCAAAGTATGTTTGGCTAATACTACAGTTATTGTATTGTTAATTCAGTCGTGGTACGAGTGGTGTGGTATTTGGTAACTTATTGTTACCAATGAAGAAGAATTATTTCATAACAATATTCAGACATGAAAAGAATGTAAGTTAAAACAAGTGTAACTGTAAATGCATCGCCTCCAAGTTGTATGTTCTCTATATTATGTGCGGTGAATTTAAAAAAATCAGTTAAAAAAACTAAAACTAAAACTTCCCCTGTCTCTATAGGTTACATATTTACAGAAGCAGGAATTAACGTTTAAGGAACCAATGCTTAAAGAAGCACATATTCATCGTTGGGGATGATGTTACAGCAGTTTGTCATTTCATCAAACATTTTCTGTTCATTTTGAATAAATGTTACTAAATTGGCACAAGCTACATGTCTATGTTTAACTTATTTGAACAATAAAATACCTGAAAGGCAAAGACGAAGCAGCAAATAAACTGTTTTTTTGTTTAAATGTTGTAGCTGCTGAAGCAGTGGTTTAGATTTTTAGAAGAAGATAAAAACAGACAATCAGACTTCAGACAGGTGTGTCGTCACTGTACCTGTGGAGCAGGAGATCCAGCACCTGCTTGGTGGTGGCGAAGGAGCGGTAGGTGCAGAGGAAGATGGTGACATAGGTGGAGTCTTTGCCCCTGAACGCCGACACCATGTACTCCACCAGCCTCTCCAGCGTGCCGGCCTTGATGGTCCGCACCTTGCAGGTCTCGTAGAGGCTCAGGGCCGAGTCCGTCTCCACGCCCAGCCATCGCTGCCCCTTACTGGCCGACTGGTGAAGCTGCACCTTCCTCAGCGTGATGGTGAAGATGGCGTCCTCCTCGGCCTCCTCGCCGATCTCCTGCGTCGAGCTCTACGAGACAGACGGAAAATAAGACATTCAGCTCCAACTGACGACCTCGGTTATTGGCTTTTCTTTGTTATATCCTTAAATTTTCTGCTACAAGTGATGGTGGGTGTTTCATGTTGGAACACGCTCCTCAAATATCTGCTCAGAGCAGATTAGAGGGAGTTGAGAGTTGGGCAGGGAAAAGATGCCACCTGTTACCAAGCGGAACGCCGAGTTAAAAATGTCCGACATCTCATTTGGGGGATGAAACCCTTTAATTACGAGCATCTGTGTGACCCGGCTCTCTTCTTTCTTTGGTCCGGCTCTCTCTGAGTCATACGTTGTGAATCATGTGCCGTGGCCGCACACAAACAAACAATAGCTTGTTACTAAACAGAGCTTACTGGCTAACCGGCACTACAATACAAGCTGCAGCCTGTAGATACCCATCGGGGAATTAACACAAGCCGCTTGTTGCATAAATGAGAGCTCTGTAGGCCGCTGCATGTCACCATCACGGCACTGTGTTGTTTGTTTTCTCCTGAAGGTGAAAAACACAAACGCAACGAGCCACAGAAGAGCGCAGTGATGTCGACAGAAATAGTCACGCATGTAACTCACATTGAACGTTACGCAACAGAAACTAATCAACAGGTTATAAAACTAAACTCTACTTTACTGCCAGCTGGTTAGAAACACAAGCTGAGTGACTTCTGACGGCTTCAGAGTAAAACAGATCTTTCCTGATCATTTACTTTACAACACAGAGCTGCAACAATTAGTCGATTAATGAACTAGGCAAGGCAACTTTATTTGTAAAGCACATTTCATACAGCAGGGTAATTCAATGTGCTTTACGGGGCAATAAAAATACAACAAAGGTAAAAAGATTTACGATATAAAAGTACAAAAATGCAGGCAAGAGATACAAAAGATACCAGATTTAAATGTAAACTAGTGCAGTTTAAATTAAGTGAAAATGAAAAGATAAAAGAACACAGAAAATACACCCACATTTAGATGCACAATTAAATTAAATTATAAATAATAATAATAAAATGAAGGCTATTTGAAAGCAAAGTTAAGAAGATGTGTTTTTAGCCATTACTGGGTAGAGTAGGCAGTGTAAAATAGGAATGTTCTGAGTTTTGACTTAGTAGTTGATTAGTTGACAGAAAATTAATCTGCAACTCATTTGATAATCTATGAATTGTTTTAAATTTTTTAAAATATTATTTTGGGGCATTTTATGCCTTTATTTGATAGTGATTAGAGAGGAATGAACCAGGCAGTCGCCCCCTTAAGTCATTTTTTTTAAGGTACTGTTCAATGATATTTTTTAGTCGTTTAGGCCAAGTTTGCATTTGTACTAACTGTCATTCGGAGTGACAGAAACTGGTTGTTTCAACCATTTACAGAAGCTTCACTTTGAGCTTTTTGTTGTCTTTCTGCAGTCTGAATCAACTCACAGCTGACTCAGGTTGGAGGGAAACTGAGGCAGTCAGACTACCATAGTATCAATAACTATAAAGATCGGCATCACACACATTTGTAACCTTACTTGTGTGTTGATTTTTCTCCTGAACACAAACATGTCGACATATATTATGAAATCATAGTTTCTATTTTTTCAAATTAGCTGAGCTTCACAATCTTTCCACGGAGATTGTGGATTGCCGCCTGCTGTCACTTTAAGAAATACAAAATCTCATTCCAGTAGCATATAGTAGTTTAAGTAGTATATAACTCATTTTGAAGTCCTCAAGTGTGACAAAGAGAACAATTTATCACACACGCATGTGCTTCCAATCAGCAGTGTGTTTCACACATCTAACCTAAACAGCAGAGGTACAGTAGCGTGAATCATTAAGCCGAGGCCTCGGCGGAGGAATGGCATGTAATCTGGCGTGCCACAGTCATCCGTCACGGCCCCTTGTAGTGCATCCTGGGAGCATGAGTCACCAGAGTCCATTTCCAAGGCTCAGTGTGACTCCCTGCCTTTTCTTTTTGTTTTTGGTAACAACGCCAAGTCCCTCTGTTGTGTCTTTGTTACCATGGAGACAAGCTCCAATGAGGATGGCAGTGAATTTGGAAAAAGTGATACAGTATCATCAAGCTGTACAACTGTTCTTATATTTAAGTTTCATGTTTTGGACATGATAAAGAAGTTAAAGAGTTTAAACCTATGAGTGTGTAGATGAAGAATGTCACAAAGTCTATGACCTTTCACATTTAATAAGCAGAGCAAAGCAAACTGGACAAAGTCAACAAAATGATGTCAAATAGAATAAACTACAAAATACTAAAGAACAGAAGGAAATAAAATTCAGGGCACGGTCACTCCATGTTTGAATAAGAAACACAAGAAGGCGGTCGCTGTTCCACATGCCTGAAAGGCAACAATATTGTTCTTAAACACAAGAAGAAAAAAGGCTGGAGTCAAGTTAAATTAAAGCATAGAAACTGGCTTTAACTGGGACATCAAACCTCCGTCCGCTTAACAAGATCCTGGTGAGTCATGCGGCTTCCCTGTTTCAACAAAACGTTTCCCACTACGATCAGAACAATGAAGACTAAGGCCTTGTTCAGACTGCCAGCCCAAATCCGTTTTTTGGCATATCCAGATTGATTTTAGAAAGTCTGGACAGCAAAAAATCTGAATCAAACCACGTTTGGAGGAGGTTTGAAATGCGATTCCAATCGGATTTCTACAGATGTGTCTCAGTCCGGCCGCTCAAATCAGCTATCAAAGTGTCTTTTGATGAGTTCTGCAGCGCGACTTGACTTGACTCGACTTGTTTGGAGGGCGAGATGATGGATCCCCATTTCTCATTCTTCGATGTTGGAAAGCCGCGTCACCACGTAGTTACTGATGCCTACATCGTGACCACAGCAACCCATGCAGATCGGTTGGTGACGTCTGGACACACAAATCCGATCTGATCACTTGCAACAGTGCGGACAGTCCGTCTTAAAGATCTGATCTGAGAAACCAATCTGATTTGCCTGCAGCCTGAACAAAACCTAAAGCTTACACAGAGCCTGGCCTTCAGTAACCCCGGCAGAGATCCTTACAGAGGGAGGGTGTGTGTGACGGATGAATTAGGGGAGAGGAGAGAAACCCCTGGACTGTTGTAAATCCAGTACAGAATAATGGCTGAGGCACAGCTGTAGCTGAGGGCCTTGACAGCAGGAGAGGTGCTGCTTATCAGCCAAACCTCAGAGGCCGCGCCGCTATCACTTCAAGCCCTGAAACATGCTCAAGGACAGCGCCTCACTCCATCCGCCCAGTCAATCCCCAACATAATGTTCCTATTCAAACCTGTTCCAGTGAGCACGAGCGTTGCCATGATAACCAAACTCTCCCTACTAACTTAACTGAACAAAACACTGAACGATCAATAGTTCAAAAGAGAAGGGTTCAGTGTCACCTGGAAAGGTCTGAAACTGTTACACAGAAAGAATGGAACAAATAAAAGCTGAGATTAGTCGAAGCTTTAGCATGCTAAAACACCAAAATATCCAATATCAGAGAGTTGAAACAAGCAGAAACATGTAAAACATAAAGTAAAGACCAAAGGTTTGCCTGCTAACCATCAACAGAGAGTCCGGAAGACGGTGAGAGTGTTTTCTAACCAGGAAGAGACCACTTGAATTAAAAAAGGGCTTTAGTTGGTAAGCTGGTCTTCAATTTGAAGAACGCAATCTACACTTGTAGCAGCTGGAGATGACGGACTCTTCACCGCTCGATTTGCATTCATAAGTGAATAAGATGAAACCAATCTGGGAACTTCGCTCAAATAACTTTGCAATTCAATCAGTCTTTCAACAGACAGCAAGTGTCGGACTCCAACAGCTGAACAAACCACACCGTCTTGATCTGGATCCCAGTGCAACTAAATTTACTGACAAACAAAGTTTCAAACTAGATGAAACTCTAAAGTGTAAATAAGAGGGAATTCTCTCTGAAGTGTGGACAGGAAGCTGTCCCACTGTGTTCTTCACTTCTCTTAAATTTAGGTTGGTTTCACATTCCTTCAGCCTGACTCAGTGCTGAGTCGACCAGATCGCCACCGTCCTGGTCACAAACAGACTGGAAGTGGCTACTAAAGATGGGCAGCCTTCTCAGCACCAACAAAAAGGCCATTTTGGCAAAGATTACTTGCATAGCAGACAAAAGATGGTTAAAAAACGCAGCTCAACGTTGTTACATTTGCATTTTTGAGTCCAACTCCACCTTCATGCAATTCCTAGCTCTGTGATCTCTCGTCATTCCTGAAACTTAAAGACAGAAATTTGGATTAAGAGAATCCACAGCTAAATTTTACTCCCTCTGGGAACCCCTGATCTCCTTTTTAGAGGTGATGTAACTCATCTTTTCGTTTTCCTTTTGTGCTCACATTAGTCCTGCTCAATTTGTCACTCATGTTGAATAAGCCTCTATTCTTGGAGTACTTTGAACAATGTGCATTGTTAAGGGGGGGAAGGGACGATGGAGGGGTGGGTGAAGGGGTAGTGGGAAATGCTAAAATGTTGATTTATAAATTGTTTTCTTTGTTTAGTTTGTACTCATTTTGTATTTTGCATTTGTCTTCAATAAAGAGCCAAAAAAAAAAAAAAAAGATGGTTGACAGAAATGTCTGGCATCCAGCGTCGGCCTCCTCCACACTCGCTCCAACACTTATCAGATCTACATTCACCTACACCATCCTGACCATGAATGACCACGAATGTACATGTGGGCTGGAGGAATGTGAGGCGAATAAAAGTGTCAGCAGAGAGTGATGAGGCAGACAAAAGGGAAATAAGGTTTTCCAGAGAAGGGAAAAGGGAAAATCAAGTCAACCGTTTATTTCAAATTACAAACCTCCCATCATGATATGTGGTGGTGTACAGTCTGTGTAAACACAGCCACCTGGAACAGGAACAGACTAAAAACAAACACACAGGGACAAAAGTAAACCCTCATTCTGAATCTGAGCCAAATCCCATCAAGGCCAAACAGCACAACGGGAGTGTGCTCGAAGGCTTCTGCCAAATGATGGCACTTGTCAACAGACAACACACCTGCCTCAATAGCAATGCTCCCATATGACCCTTAAAACCCCTCAGAGCTGAGCTCTAAATGTAGATCGGCAGGGAAACTCCCAGTGGAAAGAGAAAACCTGCCCCCAAAACAGTCAACACCTAAACAAAGCCAACAATAGTTCACGTCCATTACAACCCTGTAGCACAAGCCAGTGACTTCCCCTCGCTAACAATGACTGCTGAAAGCCAGTGAGATCATTTGGACGTGGGGCAAGAGACAGAAGAGGGGAGGGGGTGTAACCGAACGTTCAGAAAACTCTTCAGTGGTCGAAATATTGAGGCAGCGTGGCCTCGGCAAGCACAAACCATTGTTCACCTCACCTCCAGAGCCTGTTAAATGGCTAAATGTTCTCCTTATTCTTCAAATTGATTGATACCTTTACACATGCACAGCAAATCACTGACAGCAAGCTCTCGTTTGGAGCATAAAAAAGAGAGCCAAGCGTAACAAGTTGTGGATACATAATAAAACAAAATCATTGCAGCAAAAAGACTGAGAGTCTACAGCCATGCTAGTGGCGCCGTGTGGCTGCGAGCTTAATGCTAACATGCTCACAATGACAGTGCTAACATGCTGATGTGATATGGGGAAAATGTATTAAACTTTAATAAAGAGTAATTAATTAAGGGCTAAAATGTAATTAAGGGCAAATAAAAGACAACAGCTAATAGGGGACAATGATAAACGACAAAGACGTCAATTAACCAGCGCCTATGTGATAGAAATGCAGAGTAGAATAGCAATCATCAGTAATGAAACAAATGTTTCACTGTGATCTAGCTGTAAATATCTAGTTTTCTACTCAACAACCTTTCTCTCTTTCCTTCTTCTCTTTGAACAAACACGCATAAAACCACCACCACACCAACAGTGCTTTCCCTGCATCCGGACTCATCTAGAAGGTTCTGGATATTTTCTCTTTCCAAATTACCACCAACACAAGGAGCCTATTTTTGCCTTTGCTTGTGCCTCCTTCCAGCTAAAAAATGACATGAACATGAACAGATTTTTCTGTGAAATTAAGTTGACAGATCAGCCAAAGAACGACTTGTTCAATTTTGGAGAAGACATCAATCCACATGTCCTGCCATCAGAGCATTATTTTTATTTAGCTGTAGCTTCAGATATATTCCAAATCTTCCAGGCTTGTTTGCAGAATCAAGAAATCAATGTAAATTCAAAGTGACAGGAATGACTGAGTGTAACAGAAAGTTGGAGGTTTGTTTTCTTTCAAGTGCATCCTAGTTATTTGTACTTTTTGCTTATTTGTCTTACCTGAACAGTTTGTTGTATTTTCTGTATTTTTTCACTTTCTATTATTGTGCACACACTTAAAAACTAAACCTAAACCTTGATTTAACCCATGGCTAAGTGCACTCCTGTCCATGTGCTGCCTAAAACTGGGTGACAGAGCTACTGTGACAGGTATTAGTAATACACGCCGGCAGCTTAACAGGCTTTGTCAGCCATTATCAATCAGCAACATGCACAGAGTTTCATTGGGAGAATAAACCTCTCATCTTTCACTGGAGTCTGGTGGGGATTCTGGCAGTTTCTTTTATTTTCATCCTTTCTTGCCTGAACTATTGTACACTGCTGTTCAGCTTCAGACCAGCCCCTTCACACACAACTGGTTTTCCTTGAACTGATATTTGTGCTGAAACAATTAATCAATTGGCTGACTGATGATCAAATTATTTAGCAAGTAAACATACAAAATTGCAGCTTCTGAAATATGAGTATTTACTTGTTTTCCATCATTTAATACCATTGTAAAGCAAATAATTGTGGGTTTGTTTGTTTATTTTATTTTGCCAGATGAAATAAAACAAAAGAATACCAACTCAAGGTCCATTTACTAGCTTGTTCTGGAGCTTTTGACCATATCTGTGTAGATGTTCGGAAACATTTCCATGGAGCAAACTCAATGTGCTGTTGAGGAACGTTTGGTATGGCGAAAGCTCCAGAACAAGAACAATCACTTCTTTAAAACACAAAACCTAGAAACTCTCAGCTGTGCCCAGAGACAGTGTAGGAAAGACCTCCATACCGCCGCGTACAGGGACCAGATAATCCTGCTGAATCAAATCAAAAGCCTCCAGAACTTTCTCTCCTTCTCTGTCCTTCCTGCCACTATCTGACTCAAGAGTCTTGTTTTCGTCAAATAATAAATGCAATCGCAGCCTGAGTTCTTGAACTTTGTGATGTACTTTCTCTATCTCTTGTTTGTGTGATCAAAGGTTTATTTCTGTTTTGTTTCCTGTGCAGGGTACTAACTCCCACCTGTTGCTCTCGACACTTTGTGTTGTTTAGCTATATCTCTATGTCATTTTCATTCTGCGGTTTAATTATCTATATCCAGTAAAAGCTATACCAAATACTGCACATGTCTGTACAGAGTAACTGTTTTTCGTTTCCAAACTGTTTCGAGGGTTTCAAACTAACTGAGTCTACCCAAACCTTGATTAAGTCTCTCCATAGCCATCACATTGAGGTTGCCAGGTTGGGTACCATCATGCCTGTACAGAGACCAAAACCAAAACCTGAGCTCACAGGTATCTGGCAACCAGTGCTATAGTCCTGGGTGGAGGGATAAACTGTTTTAGTTCCAGCACAACGGAATATGCTGTTTACATGACCTGTATCAAATTTGGAATATTGTCATATTCGGAGTAATAGTGGAAAATTAGTGTGCATGTAATCATAGCCAATGTTTCTCCCTGCTTTAAGTCTTGATGATAGGACAGGCTAATCCTTTCTTGGCTCCAGCTCCATATTAAAGGCAGAAACATGAGAGTGATGTCAATCTTCTCATCTAATCCAAACATGTCGAGATATTCCTTTAATAATGTAAGATTTACACACCCTGACAGATCCAGATTTGATGCTTCATATCTTGGAATTTGATTTTGTTTCAGTCCAGATGGCAAATGTAAAAAGGCAACTCCATGCAGCTTGTAATAGCCTGATTAGAAGCCCTTTAGATTTGTGTCACATGGAGGGAAAACAACTCTTCTTTTGGACCTTTGATTAGGAGCTCAAAAAGGAGCAAAACACTTTAATTAATATGTTTTTCAAAGTTGCCTTAAGTAAGACCAGTCCAGGTGATTAAACTAGACCAGACAGACAGCGAGTGCAGAATCAAACGATTTAAGTATTTTTCCAGGCGTCTGGCCTTCACAATCCAGCCGCTGTCTGTTTCTGTCGTTCTGTCCGCCGCTGAGATCCAGCTCTCGGCTACTCGGCTCTCTTCAAAATGAACCGTGGAAACAAAAGCTCTTTTTGTTTCTGACTCGGACGGCCCGGCTCCCGTTTCTCACCGCAACGCTCGGCAAAACTTAATCAACGCTCTTCTTAAATTAGAGCACATCACAGTTCACCTCCCCTCACTCGGTTCACTCTGCAGCGTCCCAATACGACATCTCCTTCTCCACGTGTGTCTCAGATGTGATGTTTTATAATCAGTGTCAACAGCAGGGAGCTCAGTGAAGTCACATTTTCTCACTGCAGTTCTGGGTCACGTGGATAAAAAATACCAACATTACAACAAGGAAACTCTAAACCAGTTTTGTGTACTGTTTCTGTTTCTGAGATATTCTGTTTGTTCTTGATTGCCTGTGATTTTATTTCTTCCGTGTGGGATAATTAGAGTCGTACTGTGTTATTATGTCATTCATCTGGGACTGCATGTAAGCTCGGCTGAGTCACTGTTAGCACCGAGGGCAAACAGACCATTATGGAAAGAAAGAGAGCTGTTTTTAGATTAGTTACAGTAGCTCTGGGTCTCTGATTTCACTGCCTGCTCCTAATTGCACTGAAGTATTGATTACTTTCAAACCGAATCAGATATAAGTTGCTGTAAAGCATGAAGGTGAACGGGGCCACAGAGACAACAGCAGCTCTGTTGTTCAGACCCAGCAGTCCTGAACTGGTCTGAACTGTTCCGGGAGTCCAGGAACTGCGGTTGTCGTCCTCTCATGTCCTCTGCCACCACTGCAAACTGGTTTCTAACTGAATGAGCTGGCAGTTTGAAGGACTTACTGTTTAAGGCCTCTTGAGACAGACTCAATGAGCAGCAGTCCATTCTTTGTTTAGCAGTGTTTCATGTTGGTTTGGCCCCTAATCCTGCTGGTTTGCTTTGCTGCTGGACTACAGTGTTTGGAGAGCTCTCAGAACACTGCCTCCACTCTTAATTATGACTATTTTTAGCTTGAACGCACTGTTGTATACTGTTTGACTGCGGCTTTTTCCATCTGTGCCGGTGTGGTTCACTTGGCTCCCATGAAAATACGATTACAGTGTGACTACACGGTTACATAAATTCAAACAGAACATATAAAAAGAAGGCTTAAACACGGGATATCCTGACAGCCAAGATACACACTGTTCGCTCTTTTCCATCACACCAAACTGCAAACAAAATTTGGCAGTTTGAGACTTACAAACCTCGCAGAAGACGGTTCAGGACCCAATGTTGTGATATTTGAACCATATCGACCTTAAAATTCAAAAACAGAAGTGAGCTGTAAACTGCATTAGATTGACAGAACAAATGATTAGGGTATTGAACGTCAGTACTTTTTTGTACCACTAAAATATGTCCTGAAAACTGTCAACAACCAGAAGCTGGCATCGGATGCTTGCTCAGATTTGTAATCTTGAAAATGTATTCTTTGACCAGGCAGTTTCTGATTTGCTCCCAAAAAAAGATTTATTGAGTACAGCTCGGACATCTTCATCTGGTAAATCAAAATGTTGGCAATTTTAAACTATTTTATTCAGGCAAACTTATTGTACAGCTGCTTGTGTTTAAACAATATTTGAAAATGGCTTCTTTGTTACATGAAAGAATGAGTTTTGTAGATAACCATGTTTATATTCCTACCTTAATCGCTTAGTTGATCAATCGCAGCAATTTTGATAATTATTATTGAAGTAAATTTTCAAGCAAAAATGCCAATATTTCATGGTTCCAGCGTCTCAATTTGGTTGATTTGCCGCTTTTCTTTGTCCTATGTGACAGTTAACTGATCATTTTTGGGTTATGGACTGTTTATTAAATTATCAGCAGATTAATCAATAATGAAAACAGTTGTTAGATGCAGCCCTAATTGGTAGCCTAAATCAATAAAAGAGGAATAAGGCAATACACATGAGCAGAAACTTAAAACTTTGTTTGTTTTTTTGTTTGTAACCAAGAAAATTTAAAAAATGATCAGCCAGCATGAAGCCAACCATTACATATTTATCTTTGTAAGTCGGGTTTTAGCAGCATTTGGTGCTGATCCGGGACTCATTTCAGACCTTTTGTCATTCAAAACAATACAAGAAACAAGTATGAAAGAAAACTCAGCATTAACTGGGGCATCATTCTTCTGTCAGGAGCCTGACACAGCAGTAACTTGACCTGTTAGCAAACCTCTATTCCAAAGCCATTTGATGCCCTCAGCTATACGATACAGTATGCACTCTACTCTGATGCTGGTTACATGGAGCCAGAGGGATCGACAAATGACTGAATGCAACCCTCCCCCTCCTCCACATCAGCCCCCGCGGCCCTTCATACTGTAACAGAACCACGACATCGAATAACGTTCGCCTAAGCTTCTGGACTGACGGGAAGAAAGGCGGCGATTGTGGAGGAAACCCCTCGGCCTCTGCAGGAGGGGGATTAAGCGTTAGGTAATTGTGTTAAGAGGAGAGGATTAGATTAGAGCAGAGAGACGAAGCAGAGCAGGTTAGATGGAGACGAGAGACCGCGACTACCTCTCTGAGCTCAGGACAGGACAGAACGGGCTTGTGGTACCAGTCCAGGTCTGATTGATTGATGGCAAACAGGCCAGAGGATGAGAAAAAAAGAGAACATGTTGTATTGCCTAAGTGGATAGACAGCGGAGACCAGATCGTCTCCATGTGGTATCAGGTATGATGTCATCCATATTTATCGGCCTTATAAAAAGGCAGATAAACATGATTACTCATCCTCCCCCCCTTATCTGATCGAATGTGTGGGATGTAAGGAGTGCAGTGCCGGAGAACGTTCCACTTAATCCATAAAACAAAAAAGGGACATTTTTACAGATAAGAGTGAAACTGTATCTTTGGGTCATGGGTGGAAGAGGAAAGTGATGCAGTGGGAAATAAAAAAGAGGGGTTATAGAAATGAAATGAGCTGAATTTGATGAAGAAGATAAAGTTTACAGCCCAGAGTCCACAAAAAAGAAAGAGCCAGAAAAGCATTAGGGTTAATATGTCTGTGGCGTAGCTCTGGGGATGGCAACGTCTGTCCACCACTTTCATCCTGACTAAAACATCTCAACAACTATTGGATGGATTGTCATGAAGATTTGTACACACATTCATGTTCCCCTCAGGATGAACCGTTCACTTTTCATGGAGCGCCAACACTTTGGTTCATGACCAAATACCTGCAAAACTAATGACATTCCCATCAGCATTGTCACTGTGAGCATGTTAGCATTCAGTAGTGCTGAAACAATCCAATGAACCATTACGTTGCTTGGCAGAAAATTAATCGGCACCTATTTTGATAATCAATTAATCGGTGGAGACACACAAGCAAAATCATGAACATTCCCAGGTTTCAGCTCCTCTAATTTGAGTATTTGCTAATTTCCTCTGTTTTATATTACTGTAATCTCTTTGGGTTTTGGACTGCTGGCCGGACAAAACAAGCAACGTGAAGATGAACTGAAAAAAAAGAGCAAATACTGAAACCAGTTGTTAGTTGCAGCTCTCGCTTTTACTTGCAGAACACTGCAGTGTCTCAGTACAGCAACACAGAGCCGCTAGCATGGCTGTAGACTTTCAGTATTGTTTATCTCTAATAGACCCTGTCATTATATACCTTACTGCAGTTGAACATTGTTTCCTGTCATTAATGCTGTGAATTTAAAGTATCTATAGATTCTGTCGGCTATAATGGAATCTCCCCACTACACAGACAGTATAATGTAAAAGCACTCCATACATATTTAACTACAAAACTCAGAACACAGCAGGAAACACCAATCTGTGATATGAAAACATACCACCTATTCTCAATATCGGTATTATAAATATTTCATCACATTTGGTAAGAACTGACTCAGTGACACCCACACAGGATGGTTTCAGTTGGCGTCTCTTCAGTATTGAATTGAATAAGTGTGCGTGCAGAGGGAGGAGTGATAACCACAGGGGGTGAAACCTGTGAAAAAAAAGCAAGTCATCCTGTTACAGTTCTCTCGTGCCAACGTCTCTGTATGTTTCACTCTAAAATGTCTACCTTTATTCTACTTTACCAGCTCGTTATGTCCATTAAAGTACCTCATACAGAGTCCTATCCCATCATTTCCAACAACTCCAGCATTTGATATTGATAAGCTGCTTAAACAGCATCTACATTAGTACAATAAGACTTTACAGGGTTAAAAATATAGGATTAGTAGACGTCTTCATGTTAGATTACATAGGTATAAGACAAGAAGAAATCATCCTCTTGTATATGAACTTTGTTACTGTATATTTCGGATATCTACAGCTGTTTTAAAGTTGTTTAAATATGTAATCAACTGTGTACTCTTGGGTTTAAAAGTTCGACAGCCAAAAAAGATTCAGAGCTAAAGCAGAGACAGCTGTCAAAGTTATATACTAACTGGCCTTCAATTAAACTCCTTGTATTCATAACTATAAATAATTTCTTATTGGCTCAGGATCAACCCAGAATCCCCACCCTGGACCCTCAAAAGCAGTCTGGATCCGCCTTAACATCATCCTCATCACAACACAACAAACCGCATCAGCTAACGGACCTCAGCCGCCTCTCATCCCAACCTCACCCTCCTCCCGTCCCCCGTGCCCTGTCACTTCCCCGGCCTCCTCCTCACCTCCGTCAGCGGCAGGTCCGGGTCCAGGTGTGTGAAGCTGTGCAGGACCACCGGACTGGGGTCCTCCACCACCTCCAGCCTCACCCCGTCCCAAATATTCCGCACCCTCCACGACGAGTCAAACATCTCGACCAGCTGTCCCGGTTTGACGCTGTGCGTCTCGGTTTGCATCCCCGGGAAATAGACCATGGATACCCGCGGAGCCGAGAGTTCAGTCACAGCGACGGTAGCGACATTCGGACTGTTTTTATTAGCGTCTCTGAAGCACCGAGTCCCGGCTCCTGTCTGCGGGACCGCGGCTGTGCTGGATCACCGCCGCTGTCTGGTGAGTTCAGGAGACTCATGACTCAAACGGGGGCTTTTCTTAACCCCGCCCCCCAGCGCTGCGCTGCCTTCACGGCTGTCGGAAACATCAGACACCGCGGACTAACGTTATAAAATACTGTTTATATTCAATCCGAGAAAACACGGCATTATTTCAACTTGATCAGATAAATAATGTGCTTCACCTTCATCCCAGTAGTCAATAACTAACAATCAGCAGGTGTCAATTATATATACAATTTTAAAATGTTATAACAAGTACAATTATATAGTTATAAAATGAATCAATTAATAATGTTATGTATGTTACATAGACTTTGCACAAATGCTGTATATAAGCAAAGTCTTGTAATATATAATGTAAATAGTTTTTAAAGGTTTAAAGATGTTAAATCCTTTATTGTTTAGTTGTATTTATAATTTTGAATATTTCTAGTTGAGTTTCCCCTCTGGGAAGTCTTATCTTAATTGAGATACTGTTTATTCATCCTTAATGTATTTGGTTTACTCCCTATAAAATCATTTGAATGTATTTATTTTCTTTTAAGTTTTTATATGTTTATATATTTATTTTTCCTATTTTAGTATATGTGTAATTTTTGTATCATTACAATGCTGGACATAATTCAATTACATTTTATTTATAAAGCGCCAAATCATAACAGAAGTTATCTCAGGGCACTTTTCATATAGAGCAGGTCTGGACTGTACTCTATAATATTACAGTTGTGTGGAAAACATGAGGTAATTCATCAGAATATTAGGATAATATCTGAATGAATTTCTGCCAGCAAAACAACTGTTCTTGTCCCTTTTTTTTTGCTTTGTAACACTGTGGGTGTAGTACACAGTGCAGATCTACAAGGTGTCCCTGAAGGTAGCGGTAAACCCCCCCACTCTTACCTCATGCCTTTGGGAAGTGATGGCAGTGTTGTTTGGCAGAAGAAACCCCCACTGATGTTCAGTTTACTGTCCCTGCTGTCTTCTGAACACACATTTACACTGAGCCAGCTGCAGGTACTTGTACTTGAATATGTTCATTTTATGCTACTATATACTTATACTTGGTACTTATACTTGGTACTTATACTTGGTACCACATTTTAGAGGGAAATACTGTACTGCATTTTCCACACATTTATTAAAAAGCTTTAGTTATCACACATTTTTCTTACATGTTAAATGCATTTAACAAATAATAACATGAAATGTGTACATTTACTTTTCCAAGTAAGGCTACAATTTATCTTAGTTATCGATTAATCTGCCAATTATTTGGGCTATAAAATGCCAGAGTCAGAAGTTCCCAGAGCCCAATGTGACGTCTTCAAATGGACTCAATGTACTAAATTAAAAAAAAGTAAATTAAGATGACATACAAAAGAGCAGAGCAACAAGTTTGAAAAGCTGGAATAAACAGATTTTTGTAATTTCTGCTAAATCTTTCCCCACTCTCAGCAAAACATAACTGAATGACAAGACCAAGTCATACAAACCAGCGAAAAATGACAACAAATGCAGTAAAACTCTCTCTGTGAACCACAAACACCACCGAAACACAAAGATCTGCAGCTGTCCACAAAAAGAAAACTACGATTCTGTCCATTATTGTATTTTAAATGCCAGAAAGCACAACTCCTCAAAGACCTGGGATACCCATCAGTCCCTGTTTTGCGCTGTAGTAAAGATATTTAACTGAGTTACCGCTACAAGACACGGTCAGACAGAAGCCCATTCATTTTTTGATGGATTCTACAGTCCAACATTATAGGAGCCTTCTAACAGTCAGAGCCTCTGTCAATTTGACATGTAACACTGCCTCCTACTGGCCAACTTCAGGAACACACGTCTCACACCACACTGAGACGTCTATCATCTTAATAAGATGCCTGCCAAGCTTTTAAAATGATTACTAACTAATTAATTAAAATGAGAAGAAGATATGTCAAGAAAACAAATGAACACAACACACTGGCACAGTTTGTATTTTACAGATAATTAACGTTATCTATTTCCAAAGATGTTTTTGGAAGAGAACAAAATAATCCGCACTGACAGAAAGAACAGGTGTAAAAGTGATTGAGTAAGTTAAATAAAAACATCTGCTGCACCAGCTGAGGCTGAATCCAACCACAAAAAAGTCTGCAATGTTTCCCCCCAAAATCCTGTTTTCGTCTGCTTCTAGAGCCGCCATCTTTATACCATCATGGGACACTGAAGCTGTCCAGTGAAACACAAAGTAATGACATTGTTTTGAAGTTAGCAAATCTTAAATCAAAAAGACAAAAAGTTATATCTAAACTGTGCGTGGAAAATAAAATGTTATGTGGTCAGAAATCAGAAGGAAAAATGACCAACAGAAGTCTGATGTTTTAGTGTCTCATTATGGTCTGAATCAACTGACATTTTTTCTCATTTAAATCTTTTATTTTAGAGTCAAGTACTCAAGTACTTTATAAATCTAAAATCTAAAGTCACTGAACATATCAGCCATTAGGAGAAGCGTCAGTATAAAAACATCAGCGCTGGTATCCGTCTTCTAGAAAAAACCCGTACGGGCTGAGTGCCAGAAATCTCTAAGAGCTCGGAGAGACGGCCAACTTTTAGTCTGCCGCGATTTAACTAAAGCTCTGCTTCCATCTGCTGGAAATCAATACCAGAGGATGTTGTTGTGCTGCTGCTGCTGTGGCGCTGGCTGATGCTACGACATGTTTTACTGTTCTCAGAGGACAGTGACTCTAACAGCCCCCTCCCCCCCTTTACTTTCTTACTCTCTCACACACACAGAGAAACCCACAAGCTTTTACTCAGACGCAAACACAAATAGATTCGAGGCAGCACAATTAAAGAAGTCGGCCACACCCAGCAAGACTTTGACAAACGTACGTGTCACCCAGAGCCGGCAAACGATTTCCATCATGACGAGGTTAAAATTTAAATCAGAGCAGTGACATCAGGAAGGTATTTCAGTCCAGATGACACAGAAAGTTTTACTTGTGAATAG
The DNA here is from genome assembly GCA_002120245.1 of Maccullochella peelii. Classification (NCBI taxonomy): domain Eukaryota; kingdom Metazoa; phylum Chordata; class Actinopteri; order Centrarchiformes; family Percichthyidae; genus Maccullochella; species Maccullochella peelii. The sequence goes on along the minus strand of LKNJ01002429.1, from coordinate 5,104 downwards.
CTGCTGTCAGGACGCTGTTTAGCAAGGCACGTCACCCCCAGTGGAGGCTCACTGGGCAGCCGTGGAGGCCTGTGGTTGTACTGGGCTGCTGCCAGGCGCACAATGTTCCCCAGTGCTCCACAAACAATAAATCTGCAGCAGATAAAAGCCAATGAGAGTGCCAGACATGGACAAAGTACAGAGTTACGCAACACACTAATAAAATGAGAATAAACTGATTATAAATCACAGACGTACGCACAAAAGCCTGCTGATGAAGATCCTTTTGAGGAAGTCACGGCAAAATAAATAATAAGCAGGATTTTGTCTGAGATCCTCTGTGCTCAAACCTTCATCTTGGCCAAAATGTGTTTTTGTAAACCTTTAGATGGTAAAACACAGTTGTAGAATCTAGGGACATAAAAATGATGTCCCCAGATCTGCTTATAACTACATTATAGTGTGTTCTAAACTGCTTCTAAATGATAACTAGGGGGGATGCAGTCTTAATAACGAGGGCCACATTAGTTACGCAACAGCAACATCAAACATGGAAGAAAGCAAGAAGCACCGATGCTCAACGTTCAGAGAACATCCTACATGTTCTGTCTGCTCCTTTTACACCTGTGGAGGCCGAACGGATGCTGGTTACCTTTGCCAGAACAGGAGACAGCTCATCAAGATGACTGACAGAACCTGGCCGGCTGAGTGGGAGGACGGAGGTACAAACAACACATTATATGAATCCTCAAGAAGAAATCTGGCATAAGGTCGCTTTCTAAAACCAGGAGTCTTGATGTCAATGTTTTTCTATATAGCCCAAAAACGTGAATTTGCCTTTTATTGACACCTCAGGCTGACTAGATCCCCTCCTATCTGAGGATCTCTGATTGGACGGCAGCTCACAGGACGTTCACACATCTGAGATGCCGACAGTGAGTCTGACAACGGCAGAAATATCACCTGGGGATTGACTTCGATTTTAAAAAGCCAATTAGACTTGTAAAATATTTCATGCGGCTGCTGATTTGTAGAATCCAATGGCCAGAGAGAGTATGATGTGGGCAGGGAAACGTTTGGCTTCCTGCCCTCCCTGTTGTCTCAGTTTAACAGCTCTTAGCAGCCGCAGACAGCTGAGGTCAAGCCTCTGTGCTGTTTTATGTCGTGGTGAAGGCCGAACACTGTAATGACGCTTAATGGGATCAGATTATAGCCAGGGAAGGATCTATTGTTTCATTTCAAATGCAGTAATCTATTTCCACTGCAGGCGCATCACATTAGGCATTTTCGGACCGGAGGAACTTTTTCATAGCTCTGAGAACAGTTGGAGGACTCCTCCCCTTTTTATTGTGTTCGCACTGAAAGAACTGGTAATGATTGTAGTTCTTAGAGCGCCGTTTTGAGGGACTTTTATAGCTCTTACTTCAGAGTTGGTACTCTCCCAGCACAAGTGACGTAAGTGTAAGGTGATTGGTCGAACACATGAGCCAATGCAGCACCGACAACCGCCATCTTTAAAAACGTGTGTAACAGCTCGTAACGGTATAGCCTTAAAAACTGGACCATAAACACAGACAAATGGGCCGACAGTGAAGGAACTACAACGCGATTTTGACTCGTCAAAGCAAAACATAAAAATCTTGTGTGACGTTGTGAGTGACGTTGCTATACCAACCGCCGGCCGGCTTACGTCACTTCAGGGTTCCTATTGGTGGTGCGAATGCAAACAGAAAAGAAGATTGTTTGGTCCAAAAACGCCTATTGTGATGCAGGAACTCTGATTATTCTCTCAAGAACCAACCAGAGTGTTGTGTTCCTACAAAATCCACGTCTTCTGCCATAAATTACAGTTACTGAGTCACGGTTTTTCTGCGCCCGTTGATAACGCGCCTTGGAAATTGAAAATGAAGTCAGAGATTCTTGACTAAGTCGCAAAACCATGGTGCATAATATTGTCTTATTTATCCTGATGACTTCCACACAGTGAGGTAGCTGTTATACAGATTTTAAATTTAGGAAAAGAAAGCTCTGGTATCAGACCAGGACTAATTATTGGCAGATACCCTGAGTTTTGGTGGTCAGATTGGTGCATCTCTAACTGAGAGCAAGTATGTTCACTACGTAGGCCTGACAATTAAATACATTTAAACCTGTGTGGCCTGTGTTTTACTTGGATGTTATCACTGTCAAGTCACAAGTAAGTCGAGTCTCGCAGCCGTTAAAATGCAGTTAAGTCTCACATTGTCATTTTTGTGACTTAAGTCCAACCTGAGTCCAAGTCTCAAGTCTTATAAAATTGTTTGAAATGAATATCTACATCAGTAAAAAACAAAATCATATTTAAGACCTGATGACTTTCTTGAACTCCGCTCACATAATTCAGCAACATAAACGTTTGTTTTTTAAGATTTCTTTTTGCATTATTTATTTATTTCTCATCTCATCAACCAGTCAAATTTAAAAGTTCCTCATGTGAAATTAACCTTTAGAAGTGCAAATTAATCAGCAGATAAATGGTATTATTTGGCCTGTAAAGTGCGTCCTAACATGGTTTACCAATCAATACAAGAAACTCTTGACTGTGGCCTGAATCACATTAGTAAGAGCAGGATGACCTTTTGGTTTACAGAAGTTAAATTCTTATAAACACGTCCTTAGAGACACTAAACTACAAGAAGCTCAGTCTCTTTACATTTAAATTAAAATAAAAGAACACATCCATAAATCCAACCTGTTTGCCTGCTTTCTGGTAATAATCCTCGCCGTCCCAGCAGACACGTTTCCCAACCAGCAGTCCACAGGTCCACGGGCTCCAGCACCACATCATGACTTCGCTCAGAACCAGACCAGAAACCTCAGGATCCAAAGACCCATCAACAAGCCTCCAGAGCTCCCACTCGCCTTTGTCACAGACTGTCTGAACCCCCGCCGATGCTCTGCTCATGAATATTTACTTTACCAGCTGTGTCAACAATGCGAGGAACAACACTAGAAAAAATTAACTTATGCTGGGAAAAAGAAAAACGGGTTTCCAGAAGATCAGCAGGTCCGTTCATGTCTGTGAAAGGTGAAGTGAAACCTCTTAGTAATGGTGTCAAAACAACAACTCTGCAACACTGTGGTGTTCAGACACTTAATAACTGCCAAACAGAAAATGAAAGCTAAAATTCAGCAATTAAATTCAAAGGGAGTTTCCTTAACTAAAGGAGGGAATTACCTTCATTCACAGACCGAATTTCCATAAATATCTTCAGAGGTTGGTTCAGTTTACCTGCTCTGACATCAGCCAGGTAAACAGACATTATCTGAGGCGTAAACAGCCTTGTTGCATTCAGCTGGTTGAATAATGACACTCACAATTAATCATTCACGTTCTGTGTCAAATAAAAATATAAAATGTTTTTTGTCTGTTTTTGCAATTTTAAGTTGCAGTTTTATTATATTCAAACATCCCTTTAACATTGATGCTTTTAATGTGGTAGTTTTATTAAAATTTTTATTATTTTCAAACATCCCTTTAACATTGATGCTTTTAATGTGGTAGTTTTATTAAAATTTTTATTATTTTCAAACATCACTTTAACATTGATGCTTTTAATGTGGTAGTTTTATTAAATTTTTTATTATATTGTGTTTTATTTTAGTTTTTAATTATATTCAAACATCCCTTTACAGTTGATGTTTTTAATGTTATTCTCTTTAATTGTAAAGTGTACTGGGACCATGCTGCATGGTGATTCTGCGCTTTAAATAAAAAACGAGTGATTGATCGATCAACTGAAAACAACAACTGAAACGGTTGTTTAATCTGACCAACAGTCCAAAACCCAAAGATATTCTGTTTACTTATGTGACAAAGAAAAGCAGCAAATACTCATATTGGAGAAACAATTACTCGATTATCAAAATTGTTGCTGATTAATTTTCTGTCAATCGACTAATTGTTTCAGGTCTAAAACTTATTTTACTTTAGAACAACACAAAAGAAATACATTTAACCAATTACAATCCTTAATAACAATTCATTGTATAGTTCAAAGTTTAATATTTGTCTTTTTGAATGAGAATAAGCCTGTATTATGTCAATTAATACTGATATGAGTTTATATATGTCATGTGTGACATATGACAAATGGGGGGTATTTGGAGCGGCCATAACAAAATAAATCAATATATGAAGGGTTGCCTAGTTTAAAAAGGTTTGGGAACCACTGACTTCAGTATCAAAAGGCATTCTGGGAAATAGAGGAACTCGTTAAATAAAGTAAACACAAGGCAGGTAAAGAGAAAACTGGTTTACCTGAAGAACAACTTGAAATAACAAACAACCTGACCAGCACAGATGAATGAGATCCAAGGAGAGATTTTATTTTTCCATTTACAGACGCCCTGTTTCTGCTGCACTGGGAAATAACCTCCCTGGGAGAGTTTCCCAGAAACAGACGGAGACAAGAAGAAGCTTCCCATTCACACCCAGCGAAGCAGCACTGGCCTGAGCTGCCTCTACCAGTCTCTGGATTTATTCCCTGCCATTATTTCAGCCTGGAGAGCCATTCAGGTGCTCCTCCGAGGTCCTGGCATTTAAAAATGCTTTCTCATGCCAACTGGGGGATCACTGGGAGACGGCTCTGCTCTGAGGCAACCTGACAACCGTCGCCAAGGCTGAGGAAGAAAATAAACCCGCCTCTCTCTGTTTAGAAAATGGTTCTGTCAGAGGAATTATTCTGCATTTTTTATTCATTGACCCATGACATCTTTTCATTTAAGATTCACTTGACTTTAATGGCTGTTTGTTGTATCTTTCTTTCTTCCTTTTGTGTCTTTGAAGTGAGATATTTCTGTCGGCACCAGGGGTTTATTATCTGACCTGCACAAATTAACGGTTACATCTCTGCTTTCGGTCATTTCCATTGCTTCCTCTGTTAACCGTCACAACACAACACAAATTTAACAACCAAGTATGCAAAGTTTTTGTACGTTGAACAAAACTGTCCACCAAATTGCATGGATAGCAGTGGTGGAAGAAGTATTCAGATCCTTTACTTAAGTAAAAGTACCAATACATGTAGCTAGCTGGTTTGAACTACTTTATATACAGTTAGCTGGTTTTAACTACTTTATATAC
>LKNJ01002428.1:0-62479 GCA_002120245.1 Maccullochella peelii | reverse complement strand
TGTGCTCTGACATGCACTGTCAAGTGTGGGACCTTATATAGACAGGTGTGTGCCTTTCCAAATCATGTCCGATCAACGGAATTTACCACAGGTGGACTCCAATTAAGCTGTAGGAACATCTCAAGGATGATCAGTGGAAACTCAATTTTGAGCAAAATGGGAAAGGCTGTGAAAATTATGTACATGTGATGTCTTTGTTTTTTATTTTTAATAAATTTGCAAAACTCTCTAAGAAACTTTTTTCACTTTGTCATTATGGGGTATTGTGTGTAGAATTTTGAGGACAGAAATGAATTTATTCCATTTTGGAATAAGGCTGTAACATGACAGAATGTGGAAAACGTGAAGCGCTGTGAATACTTTCCGGATGCACTGTATATTCTTACTGGAGTAACTCTCCAGTTTCTCTGTAGTTTGAATTATAAAACTATACCTCTCAACTTTTTTTTTGTCAGAAACCAAAGCTTGAATCTCCAAACTGGAGAGTAAGCAGCCATACAACATTTCTGCCCCTATCTGCTGAGTGTGTTAGAAAGAGGCTTTGATGAATAGATCTGCTCTCTCCCTTCCATCTCATTTGCCTCCTTTATCTGTTTTATGGATTTACACAACTCCTCAACGCGCTCTGACACGCGGTCAGTAGTGTCAGCGGGGAAAGAAGATGTAAGCTAGCCTTTTTTTATTTTCTCGCATTGTTTGTTTAATTTCTCTGATTAGCATTCGTAGTGGGTTTGTGTTATTTTTAGAAAGCTGCAGAGTAGTTGCAGCTTTGATCACTAGAGAGTGATTGAAATTGAGTTTTCTCTTAACAAATGTAAAATTAGGAAATGGCTTTCTGCTGTTTCCTCTTGGGGCTGTGGCACAGTTCTCCTCAAACTAGGGCAAAAACATCATGTAACCCATTTCTATGAAATCTTTCATTGGCATGGCTAGTTGAAGTTCCGGTCGGCTATAGGCCTGCTGTCATATCAATGCAAAGCTGACAAGCTCCATCTTCTCAGCATAGGGAAATGACAGCTTGTCGAAAGCAGGCTAATGCCTCAGTGTTTTAGCTGTGACTCACCTATCAACAGACTGAGAGGTGGCATTGTCATAGCTGAGTCTTTCATGAGGGTGTGTATTTGTAGAAGTGTGAGACAGTTGCTTCAAATATATACATGTATACATGTGAGTGAGCACATGCTGGCATGAGTGTTTATGTGTGTACCTGTCAGCTACATGCCTGTGTTCCTGCATGTGTTTATGTGGATGTGTGTGTGTGTGTGTGTGTGTGTGTGTGTGTGTGTGTGTGTGTGCAGATTAGAGGAGCTCTGGAGGGTGGGTTTCATGTCTCAGCAGGTCACAGATGATCAGATTAACTGAAGCAGGGCTCCAGCCTCCAGCTGGATTAGCAGCAGGGATCTGGTCTCTGCAGGTGCCTCACATTTTGACCATCACCTCCCCAGAAAAGAGTTACAGCAACAACACATGCGCATCCTGCGTGGGTAGTTACCACAGGCACCACCTGAAAGCTGATAACCTTAATTTGTGGCTGGTACTTTTAAAATGCTTGTGCCTTTTTTCTACTGCACGACTACATGAAAGCTCCTTTGTTGGAATCCTTCAACCGCTGTGACAGATGAACAAAAACTTGTTTCATAACCTGCACCAAGTATATACCACAGCTCTTAAAGCAATATTGTCTATACCCTGCAGACAATTTAGGCACCCTAGTACAGAAAATAACCTTAGAGCTTAATGAATACTGGCTTATTAGAGGGCCCTCTCAATTGATTGCAGAGGACTTTTCAATGTTTTTTGATTGAGAATTGTGTTCTTTTTCCCTTTCTTTTCTTTCACATGCAATCAGCCTTGTATTCAGTGCCAATGCTAACTTTATGGCCTTGGTGTTACATTTACAAATAGCGCAGTTCTAATTATCACTTTGAGTATAGACAAACAGATTTCACATCTCCTAGAAGCGCCTGAGCTGCAGTGTGTGTGAGCTAACTGATCACTAGCTGCAGTGCCAGTGCTGCATAGTGACAACAACTAGCATGTGATTTTCAGCTGATGCACAACACTCTGGAAACTATTCCAAAACGTCACCACAATGACTTGCAAGGAAACAATGTGAGCCAAAGGAATGACTGTTATGAAATGTTAAAATGGTGGTCCATTATTCAGTTGCTTAAGATGGGTGTGGACACAGGATCAGCACAGACATCCTTTATTACACATCTCAGATGGAGGTGGGAGTGTTTACTTTTGGGGCAAACGCTGTTTATTTCACCTTTATCCCACTCTCCCCCTGTCTGTGTGTATCTCCTCCTCTCTCTCTCCTTGGGTAATCTCAGGCGTGTCAGCAGCAGTACTACTCCTCCATCTGTGGGATTACAGCTGGTGAAACAAAGGCACTTAATTACTGCTGAGGCAACACAGTCTTACGTGTGTGTGTGTGTGTGTGTGTGTGTTTGTGTTTTAGATGTGAAAAAAAGAAAGCAGACTATTGTTTCTAAATTACCTGGTCTCTGTCCTTTGCACTGAGGGTATTTTCTTGTTTGCATTCACTCACATTATCACAAATTGTACTGTAGTCTAATAGCCAGGCCAAACATACCGGATCACAACATAATCAGAACTGAAAAGGATCTGGGAGCCGTGGTACCACTACAGTTTTACATTTAAATGACTTGTTCACCGTTTACCATTGATTCATGTACTCCATTACCAGCCCAAATGTAAGCAAAAAGCCTTTGGCTATCATTTCGTAATGGATTTTCAGTGTTTCCTGGTGTCCTGGTGCCTCACTGCTTCAAACAGATCCATTAGTCCAAACGAATCCATTAGAGCCCAAAAACAAAACAGGATCCTTAAGAGGGAGCATTTTCCGTGTTTGAGGATGAAGGGAAGCCCTGTCCATGTGCATCCAGCGCCTCGCTACTCTACCGGGTGTTAGGATCACTGGGTCTGCTTTTTCGCAGCCTTGTGACCGCTGTAGTGCCTGTCCTGGTGGTGTCTTATAGCTGGGGGCTTTCACAGAATTGGTTTCATTGTTATAGACTGACCCATAACCAGCTGTTAGTGCCCGTGGTATAGAGACTCTTTTGGAACAAACTGAGAAAGGAGAGAAAGACAGACATTATAAAGAAGAACAACTCTTTTTTTCATTCAAGCTCTAGAAAAAGGCAAAATGTGCAGCAAATTTGGGGTTCAAACTAAAATGTTAAGATTGAGTGAAGACCGACGGAGAGGAAGCAACGGGGGGGACAATGTTGTAAAAGAAAAAGGCAACATTCATGTCTCATCCTCGAAATATGGAGGTGAGGCATAACTGCCTGGAACCGATCATACCAGGATAAGTTCCAGTACTTGTTGCAAGCCATGAAATGCTCTTATTTAGATATTTATAGCCACAAATACGAATATCTGTAAACAAAACAGCCAGCCAAAGGATGAGGATGAGCATGAGCTGTGCATTGCAACAATTCAAATTACATGGCATTAATGGCAGGATGTAAAAGAAAAAGGACAAGGCGTTGAGGGAGACAGAAAAGAAAGAGGCATGAGAGAACATTGAGAGACAAGGAGAAAGAGCGAGCGCCTGTCCACCCCCCCGCCTTTGCTGGTCAGTGGGGATACAACAGGTTCTTCGGCTATGCTCTAAGGGGATTACACATATCACAGGCTTCATGTCAGAAAAATTAGTGTCAGTTTCTCACAGCGGCCCTCCTCCTCTCAAGCTGAGAAGGACAATCGGATAAACGGGGGGAAGAAGACTTTGTTACAGTTTCTCTGTAGGGCACAGCCATCCAAAGATGTACTGTACCAGCCAAATCACGATAAACAAGACCTGACCAGTTGCCCATGTGGGTATTTTACTGTAAGTCTGTCCCTTTGGGGAATATACAGTTTGTTGTGTTTTTTCAGTATCCTGCTTCACTCTCATTTCACAGCCCATTTTCCTGACCTTTGGGGTGCCTCCACAGCCCTAATGGTGCATTCAGCTGTCTCAAGCAGCCACTGCCTGTCTTGTGCTGACCCTACATCTTTTAAGCTCCTCCCTGATTGTTCTTTCTGGACTGTAGTCAGGCAATAATGCCAGTCACTCTGCCATTGATCATGTCAGTGAGCGCTGCGCTAGCATCAGAAAGACATCATGCGGGCTCGGATGTGTAAAGCCTACCCAGCTTCTCTGCCCTGCTGGAGAAAAAGGAGGCTTAATGGAGAAACGCATGCACACACAGATCCCAGATTCCCAAGAGTCTGCACTACGTAATTCATCGATATTGTTTCTTGGTTTGAAGTGTTGATGTGGGAAAGAAAAGCAGTGGCTCATTTGGAGTGTATCCATCTTGGGTAAGCACCAAGGCACTAGATCCCTTATCGAGGGCAACTGGAACCACAGGAATGTAATCTAAAGGCACGTTTCCAGTCGCCTTTACAAGGACATTTACAGCTCTTCTGTCGACTGCAGTCTATAGGCAGCCACTCTCTGTCTCCAGCAGGCCTGAGGATAGAGCGCCCATTGAGGGCAAAATGCAAATGTTACAGTGGTGAACGCGGGGGGGGCCCACAACTGAAGCGCTATTCTGCCGAGGGGGTGGAAGACTGGCCCTCTGTGTCTGTGCCACCCACAGACACACAACAGTCATCACTCTGACCATTCAGCCGGGCTGATGAAGGAGGTGGGGGGTCGGGGAAAGGGTTTCTGCCACTGATGAAGATGGCAGTGTAAAGCCCAGGCAGGGGATGCTAATGTCAGTTATACATGGACCATCTGGGACAGTGTTCCCTGTATGTGTTATATTCTGAGGGGCTACTTATGTTTCTCAGACTCAGTACCAGTTCCATGAGGGGTTGCAGTTTAATGGTGGCTCTTGTTTTAATGTATTGTAGTATTTCTCATAGGAATTGCAGGAAAAATGCATTTGATTTTACCTTCTGTCAGATTGTTCTTGCTTTACGGGAAATGTCACAGCTGTATCAGCCCTGAATCAGGCACTCACAGGGTACAGCATGAGATACTCCTTGTCCGTCTGTGTCTGGTTAACATTATTAACATATTCATTCTTAAAATGTCATCTGCTGACAGTGAAAAGACATCCAGACACTGAAAGCCAACAAAAAGTACAAGAAGGAAGTGGGTCACAGGCAGTTTGAAATGTATATGGTCAGAGGATGAAGTGTTTTTCTGTCTGCCCTGCTTCTGTGTGTCTGTGGACGATAGTTGGAGTGTTGCAGCATGATAGTTATGTTGTGTTTGGGCAGGAGAAATGTTGTACCCTCCTCAGCACTCTGTCAGTGTTTGGGTGAATTGGGTTTTTTGTGTTTTTTGTTCTCATGCCTGTGTGTTTACTGTGGTGAAGGTTTGCCTTGTTTTTTCTCTCTTTGCTAGAGGTTTGTCAACTGAACATTGTGTGCTCGGGTCTGCTTTGCAGCATGATCAGTGGAATGCTGAGAATGAATGTCATTTTTACTTGATAAATTAATGAAAAGATAGACTAACATTAATGGACTAACGGGTGTTTAGCATATGGTCTTACCCATATTGACTAAAAGCAGCAGAAAAAGGTTAAATTCACATACCAGCAGCCAATATATAAAGGAATGCACATGTCAATATAAAAGCCACAGGCAGTATTAGATGTGAAGGACATACGTGCACCATTGACGCCTGTTGTAGAGATAAAATATATTAACATTTCTGCTGAATGGATTTCAAGTAGTAATTAATAGGCTGTAATTTCAAGAACTAAAAACAATTGAAGGAGCCTCAATGAATGAAGTTAGTGTAATCCTAATCTGTTTATGAAATTAGCCGCCTTCATCCTCATCCCCCTGGATCAACCCTTGGAACACGTTTTTATTGACATTACTACTATATGGAAAGTGCTATGCTGTGGGGATTTGAAGAACGTGCCAGCAGTAATGTCTCTTGGACAGAGAATCTATTTCAAGTGAAAACAACCGATAATTTATCTTTGATCTCTCTTTCATTGTTGTTCATTTTTCTATGCGACGCAAGGAGATAATTATCCAATCTGAATCAAAGCAGCTACTAGTGTATGCCAAAGCACGGATCATAGCATTTCATACACACAAGGGCACAGTGCAGCCTACAATGAGAGTTTGCCATGTGAGCGAACCTGCTGAAAGGTATAATTTCCCCGTGTAGCTATGGCTACACACCGGCGGCTGGCGCGTGAATCACAGAGGTGCCTTGGTGCTTTCAAAGATCCTTTTCATAGACGGCTGCTCGGAGGCAATGCCCGCGATGAATGGATTTCTGCTCTGCTCCGAGTGGGTGGCTTAGACAGGAGGCACAGTGTGTGTCTCTCTGTGTGGGTGTTTGTGTGTTTGCGTGTGTCTGCCACCCTCTCAAACAGATAAAGGTCTGAAACCAGATGATGGTACAGCATTGTCATCAGCCACGCATGCTGCTTTTTAGCACCGTCATTGTCGTGTCAGTGGACCACCTCACTGCTTAAACCACGAGCCATAAACACTCCTCTTTTTTATTTAAGTGATGCAGTGCTGCCTTTCGACAAAGCTTACCTCATCTTATGTGCTTTGAATCCCCAAGTGTGGCAAACTGCAGCCTGGACTCTTCATTGATGATCATTAGTAGTAATCGCACACTCCAAATGTACTGTAATGGCTATGTATAGCCATCACTACGCAGTTCTTGCAATTGGCTTTACCACGTTTTATTAAAGCAAGAATTACTTATGCCATAAAGCAGATGTTAGATTTTCACCCTTACTTGGAGCTAATCAGAGAGACGTGATGTGGGTGAAAGCTTTTTAACTGTTGTGCACAGTACCAATAAATTAGCACCCCTCTTAGTTTAATGAATGCATCATAATATGTGTGTGTGGGGGTGTGCGTTTTTTATCAGCATTGTTCCTTGATGACAGCTGTGAATGCCTGCGTGTCTTTTCCAGGATAGGATTAGCGCAGAATATAGCCTTGGACTACCTGACCTCATATCTCCCGCAGCTGAAATTCTTCTTAATGAACTGATCTCCTCTTTTATGTGCAACTTAATGTTTTAACACACCCAAAGGATATCAGCCATTTTGATGACCTTTAACCATATTTAAAGCAAATCCATATCCTCTTCACTATTAGTCACTGAGACTTCCCGGAGTCTAAGCAAGTAAAAGACACTGTTGCCGCATACATACCTTTACTACTGCAGACCCTTGTCTTGTTTTAACGCAGTGCTATTTTTGACACATTAACTCTCTTATTTCCACAGTAACTTATCTCCTCCAATCCACTGTGTTATGAATAGGTACATGTTGTAAAAAATGATGACTACAATATCAACACTAGCTTTAATGTTTGACGCTGCAACAAACAAGAAAAAATACCAGTAACATGTCATTATTCCTGCCTTAAACTTACTGTATATTTGAGATAATTCAATTTACTGCAAATAATAAATGTTTATATAATTGAATTCTGCACTGAATTCTTTCACCGTTTTTAAATCATTACCATGACAGACCAGGCGAAAGTACTTAGGCCTAATTTATGTGTTTCTTCCACCTCCTAACTAGACAAAAAGGAAGACCGAAGAAAAATCAAACCTAATTTATGCAAAGACCAAGCACAATGCCGTGATAGATCATGAATACATGAGTGAGAAAAGGCTCTCAAACAAAGTTTGACAGGATGAAAGGAGAAGGTTTTACGAGTCCAAGGCCTGCACTTAGTGCAACAGCGCCTGTACGTTATGAAACACTCTCCCAAGTAGCTTTACCACCATTTACCTCATCACTTTAAATGGGCAATAATGATGAGCAATTGCCAAAAGCACGTGTCACTCACATGCTATAGATTAACTGAATTTGCAGCAAAAGGGGAGGTCATGGCTTCACCCTAAGTCCACATAACTGACAAAGTGAGTGTTGAGGATCTGTGGTGGTGTGCGTTTGCACGTATTGCGTGCACGCGTCTTTATTCATGTCCGTCTGTGATCTCTGTAGGGCGCGATGGTGATGCTGTGCTTCCCTGCAGACCCAGTTTTGGGATGCCGTCCAGAGCTTAGCTTCAGCACCAGCTCCCTCTCTCACACACACACACACACACACAGAGTCACACCCGCCCACACAGTTTCTCCTGCACACACACATGCACTGTTACACCTGCCTACGCATTCTCTCTCATGGATGCTGATACACAAGACACATATATTCAGAACACACACATGCACACACCTTTTCCCAGTGTCGGTGGCAGTGCATAAAGCTCCAATTAGTTTTTTGACACATGAGGTTTTTGGTTGCGGGCTTCAGTGCTAATGTTATTCCTCTGGTCTGGATAGGGCTAACAGAACTGTGTGTGTGTGTGTGCAGCAGTGTGTTTATCTGTGTGCATGTATTCCTGTGCCACTGTGTGTGGGCGGTGCTTGTTGTGATTGTGTGATTTAGTATGCATATGTGTGGGCAGGTGTGATTTTGTGGATGTGAACTGTGAAGGAGTGGTGGGGTGTCAGTGGCTCACTGCAGCTTTAACACCAGGATGTGGAGGTCAGTCCCATCTGACTCGTGACCCTCACCGGCACAGGGCTGCCCCGGAGTCTCTGTGAATGTTGAACCTGTTATCTGACACTTGCGCTGCCAGCGTGTGTCTCATAAGCAAAACACCTTAATTCATATTTTTGTGTGTTCATTAGCATCTACAGACTTAGTGTCCTTTGTGGCAGCTTCAAATCAGTTGAATGAAAAGTAATTGTAACAATACCAATAGTGTGTTTGATGCTGTCTCCTTAATATCTGTTAGGAAGAAAAGGATAGCCAGGTTTTTACTAGTTTTTCTTTTGATGAGACTTGAGGATTATTGGTTGTTTAGACTGGGAGCCAGGCTTATACCTTGAGCTGTGCTTGATTAAAAGTTCCTCTCTGTTTGACTGCCCACATAACGTAGAAAAACAAAGCTCTCAGTGTGGCTATAGAGCCTTGAACAGGTTGAGTAGCTACTCCAAATCCCAGTAGCATGGCGAGTGACACTCTGGGCTTTAAAGCCTTTGTGGTAACAGAAAGAATCCATATCATGTTTTATTCATTTGCATTGAGACCCATGGGATGTGTTTCAGTTATGTGCTTTACTAAGAGTAGTATAAGAATATTGTATTATTTTATTGATTTTGTTTTTTTCACTTTCAATATTTTTACCATACCAAACCATAACCATCAATAGGCATCAATTGGCTCCTAAAATTAGCTAATACAGCATAACTAGGCAAGGCAAGATTATTTGTATAGCACCTGTCAAACACAGGCAATGCAAAGTGTTTTATATATGACAAAGAAATGCATTACAACAACATTTAAAAACAAAGTGAATAAAATGTGAGAAAATAAAATACAAATAGTCAAAAAATAATAGACAAGCCGATATATTAATTTGTCAAAGCAAAAAAAACAAAACAGGTGTGATCAATAACATTAACAATGGCTCTGTTCCATTAAGTTTCACAGTAAACCATGCCAGTCAGACAGCATGCACAATACCGGGTCCCTGAACTAACTAACTAACTAACCTAAATAAAATAAAACTAACCTTCACTGTGTTTGGTTCTGACTCGATGTACTACTAGCTGACTGCTTTCTACAAGTTGGTTCTTTAAAACATGACATTAATATCAGGATATTGATATATTATTAATATATCCTCCAGCTCTACTTGTGGTTCATCAGTGACTACGTCTGGTGACTTGTTGTAATTTTGTATGTTTGATTCAGGATTGGTGTTTGAGTATAGCACTTGTGTAATTAAACTGAGTCATAGCTCATCACCATGTGGACACTAGGCAGAGCTCATATTTCCCTATGAGAGGAAATTAGAGAAGTGATTGTAGGGCATTGCTAATCAGGCCACTGTGTTGTGACTCTTTCATACCATGGAGTTAAGGGGTGTTTGGACTGATTCTAATTCAGCTTCACTTCCCTCTGCCCTCCTTTCCATTCACCAAGACGTACCATGCCATGCTGACCATGTCATGTCCTCTCCTTCTGTCTTCTTGGCCTTTCCCTGTTATCTCCCCTTTACCCTCTGTGCTAATTCATATCACTCCACTCTGCCCACATCTTTTCTGCCGCTCCTCTCCTCACCTTTACTTCCCATTTTCCCCACAGCTCCAGTCTCTTTTCCCACTACTGTATTCTGCCCTTCACTATGTTGCTCCCTCCTGACCTCTTTCCTGACTTCCACCCACTCTTCTTGCAATAAGCACTGCAGTGAGGATCCATATTAAATTATTGTGTTTGCCATTAGCCTCTGGGTTGACAGTGTAATTGCCTTCATCCACCAGGGTCTCTGTAAGCCTGACCCTGACGACCCTGCATTTGCATTTCCACCAAGAATAATGGATGACCTGTGCATCAAAAAGCTGCAGAGATTTGGTTGTGATGGCTGGATAGCTAGAATCAGAACTAGAGCCCTAGCCTTTGTCTACCATTCCTCATTTCTGCACTGAATACTGGCTAGTCTGTCCAGGGCGCAGGCAGGACCAAGACCTGCCAGAGTTAACAAGCTAGCAAGTCAGAAATTGGTAATCATCTTTCATAACAATGTTTCTACTCAGAGCCGAGAGCTACCTGCTACCCCCACTGGACCAGCACAAACATTCCTCAATGTGTAGCTCTCATAATTTTATGTTTCACACTCTCCAAGTATGAATATGTATGCTGCCTTCAAGCGCTTGATGTTTTGGAGTCTGTGTCAAAATCAATGCCCGCATTTCTACCACGTCCTCAGGCAGACACACAACCTGTTCATTGTCAGGTTTATTATCAAAAGATAGCTGCGTTTCAGTTCATTCTGTTGATCAGAGACTTGAAGTTTTCAGACAAGACTGTTAATGACCTTATTTGTCTCGCTCTCTCTCGCTCTCTCCCCTTCTCTCTTCCATCAACTTTGCTCTCCCGCTCAGGGCCGCTGCACGCGAGAGAACTGCAAATACCTCCACCCGCCGGCTCACCTGAAGACCCAGCTGGAGATCAACGGGCGAAATAACCTGATCCAGCAGAAGACAGCGGCTGCCATGTTGGCTCAACAGATGCAGTTCATGATCCCCGGCACCACCATGCAACCTGTGGTCAGTGCTGGCCTCGCTGCTGTGGGAATTGACTGGCAACGCAGTGTGACTCACTATGAAAATAGCAGTGAACAGTGTTATTGTGCTACACTGTAAAAAGTTTGCCTTTGTTCCTGTTAAAACATCTTTGAATATCCAGTTACATCAGTTCAAGTGAATTCAACATTTTGCAATATGACACATTTGATGTTTTACTTGTACATTATCATGATTTCATATAAATGGTTTATTTAGGAAGTTGGCGCAAAATGTTTTCTAGATGATTTTGACCTTGATGCCAATATAATTTTCTTTTAGTTCCATAATCTTGGCAGCAGCTTTAACTGACAAGCGGGGCATGATTCACTGAGAAAATATGAGAATTCTGTTTCAGTACATTGATACAGCCTTGTATTAGATACTTAACTATTATCTTTCCTCTCAGATTACCCTGTTTGCAGATTACATGTCAGGCTAGAAAGATCATGAATTTGTTCTCACAATAGTTATTCAGATGTCCTTGAGCAAAGCACAAAACTGCTCTCTGGTAGTTGCTCGGCGGTAGACTGTGGTTGCACTGGGCAGCTGCCTGATGTGAACATGTTTAACTGCATCAGTGTAAGGCTGGGTGTAGCTGAAAAAGAACATGCTTGCTCAGCAACATCTTCCCAGGATACATAGAGGTTAAAAAAAACTTGTTTCTACCCTTCCCTCTCTCTCTCCACTTTTTCTCTGAAACATATTCCTCTCTGTTCCCCCCAGCTCTCTCTCTACCTGTCACACCCTCTCCCCACCTCAACTCTCATCTTTCTCACCCACCACTCTGCACAGCTGCACCCTCCGTTCATTTGTCTCTTGTGTCTCTTTCCTCTAACTTCTCTCCCTCTTTTCCATCACTTTGCCCTCTTTCTGCCTTTCACCCTACATACATCATTTTACATCTTTTCCATTCACCCATTTCTTTCATCCCTGACTGCCATTTTAATTGAGAAGGTGAAAATTTGCTAAAACAAGAAAAGAAAAGCAGCCAGAATATCTTAAAGAGCAGTCATGACCACAAAGAGGAGCTGTTCAGGTAAGTGTTGGTAACCTGTTTTTTCTCTCCATCTACAGCAGACGTTTCCAGTCAGCCAGGGCCTGGGTTCTAGCGCAGGTTTGAGCTACACACCCTACCTGACTCCCATGTCCCACAGCATGGGCCTCGTGCCCACAGACATCCTGCCCAGCACACCCGTTATCGTCCCCGGCAGCCCGCCTGTCTCCATGACCGGCGGCTCTTCCTCCAACCAGAAACTGCTGCGTACCGACAAGCTGGAGGTGACCCACCCAATCACATTCCTCCCTCTCTCAGACAAGACGTGCATGACAGCTAATCATAGCTAATGTTCTCTTTGAGGTTGTGATGTATAATTATGGTAGCATCTTGCTGTGATTATGGATGTGAAAGAGATATGTAGTGCTAATGAGTATCAATTTTAGCTCCAGAGCATTTACAGGCCGACCTCTGGGTATTATGGTTTTGATATAATAGTCACAAAGACATGTGTAATGTCTGAAACATTTTATTCATACTGTGCAGTGAATACAGGAAAGAAAACAATATAAAATACTAACTACTTCCTTGGTTACCACAGGAGTTGGCATAGCAACACATAAAATCCAGCTATAAGGGAATTCTTAGCAACCTTTGAATTAACTTTTTGAATGCAACTGCTTGTTGTATAATTTGCCCTAGTTGATGACTTAAATAAATACATTTTGAAGTTGCCTTTGAATAAGCCCAAATAAGCATCTCACATCGTGCTACATATTGTGTCACAATTTCAAAAAAGGCCTGGTGAAATTTCCAGTAATTGTTTATACCGCAGCGTACCATCAAAACAACACTATCAGGCTCCTTACTTGATAGGTCTTTACCTGCACTGTCCTTGAGCACAAGTTAAGGAACATCAGATTGTGTTATCACCTTACAGAAATAATTAAGGCTTGTATCAGAAACATGATTCGAATAAAAAGAGATAGTGTGAGATTACAGTGATTTAAATTGGAATTTGCTCAACACAAACTGGTACTTGCTAGACAGCCACAGTTAGAACGGGACAATTACAACAACGTCAGCCATCTCCCCTGGCAAACAGCTCTGAATGAGAATAGCTTGGTGCTTGTGAAAGAGTGCATAAAGTTTTTTCCCACTACATTTATAAAGATAAACAATAATCTCCCTAAGAGCTGGAGGTGATGCGTAGGTGTGTGCCTGTATGTGTTTTTCTCCGGGAGTGCTATCACTTAGCAACTGAAAGTTGGCTCTAATGAAACAGTATCCCTCTGAGACACTCCCACACAAAGCCAGCATGTGTGTGCACACGTGTGTGTGTTTGTGTGTGTGTGTACACTGTGTGTTTTTCAGTCCCAGAGTGCAAGTCAAAAGCAGATCCCCCTGTGATTATGCCCAGGCCTCTGAACAGTTGAACACTGACTGGTTCAGTGATTCCACAATCATTTGGGTTTTGCACACATTACAGCTTAGTTGCATGGTGTTAAGGCCTTTTCACACTGAGCCCAAAACTAATTTATTGTCTGTTTAAAAAAAAAAATGTTGGTGCAAGTCTGGTGCAGCAGAGTAAAGAAAAACCTTTGAACGCTCCACCTCCTATGCTGTGGATTAGACTTAAAACAGCATAGCCTTCACATGTTTGTATTGGTTTTTATGTAGCACACATATCAACAAACATTGATAACATGGCAAACACTGATACAATATTTCACAGGTTTAATGTTCTGCCATATGTTCTTTATTATATGTTTTGATTCCTGCCTGAGTTACTGTGCTAGTTGGTTGATCATCCACTACAGTAAGAGGATGACAAAATATAAATGGAATTGGATGCAGCCAGAGCAATGAGCATTATGCTGTTCCTGATGAATGCAGTGATTGTGACTGTTTCCTGAAATGTACTGAAACTGAAAGTATGTATGTGTATTTCTTTTTTTCTTTTTGCATGCATACATCTGTGTGTCTGTGTGTTTATCCACCTGACTCTCCTGCTCCCAGGTTTGCCGCGAGTTCCAGCGGGGCAACTGCGCTCGCGGGGAGACTGACTGCCGCTTCGCTCACCCGAGCGACAGCCCCATGATCGACACCAGCGACAACACGGTCACCGTCTGCATGGATTACATCAAGAGCCGCTGCTCCCGCGAGAAGTGCAAGTACTTCCACCCCCCGGCCCACCTGCAGGCCAAGATTAAGGCCGCCCAACACCAGGCCAACCAGACAGCTGTGGCTGCGCAAGCTGCCGCCACAGCTGCAGCCATGGTGAGAGCACATCACTACAGCCTACCTACTGTACACCGTGCCTATACAGTGGTAGAGCAGGAAACACACATACTTGTTCTTGTAGTAACCAAACAAATCTTGCAAGGTTTCTGCTTGTTTAGAGTACTTACAGATCAAAAGCTTGTCAGGTCTGGATGGGACAATAAGGCTATTTTATAGCTTTCATATTTCTATGAGACACTTTGTACCAATTGAAATACACGTAACCACACATAGGCTCACTGAATACACGTGATGTAATTACAAATCATCTTGGCTTACACATGCTGTTGATGATGACACCCACAGTAACATAAAATGTGGAGCGCTGCTTTATTACTGTTTAAAACATACCCACCTCTGCTGGTTTATTCTAGTGGACTCCAGTGTACACTTCACTAACAATAGTCATCCCAAAGTGAGGCCGTTGTATACAATAAACCGGGTTTAGTGAGACCTAAACGCATCAGTATAATGCCGCAAGAACAATCTGTTATTATCTCACTGCAGTCTGCTTTTATTTTCCAATGCCCTTGGTTCATACAGAGACAGTGTGCTGGCTCACCCCCCATCCCACCTCCCCCCTGCTCTCAATGATAAGTGCGGCTCTCAGCAGATCAGTGCAAATTGAATCAGGGATGGATGAGGCTGTAGCCTCACGGGTGGGGGTTTACCCTTCTCTGCCTTTAGAAAAATCCCCCAACAGGCTGAGGAAGAGACAGTAAGATGGACAGAAATGCATGCAGGCAGACAGACAGACAGACAGTGAGACGGGTTTGGCAGTGTGTCTTGGCTGAGCCCCACCCTCCCCCAGGCTCCGAGTGGCTTCTTTTGAATGGTTCTTTGGCTGCTGCACTCGCACACCTTGTACTGCGCCAGTGTGCTGACTGACTTTTTTTCTCCATGGCATGGGCATGCTTTACGCGTTGCACATACCTCTCTCATTGGCTGGCTCCATTGCTGCTTGCTCTCCCTGTCCTTCCTCCATACTGTAAGTCCACAGTGTGGATGATAAGGCGACCGTGACTTCAGGTTAGTTTCATTTGTGCACATTGTAGCAGCTGCATGAAAGCAGGATAACAACAAGGAGTTGAAACACATAAATGAAAGAGAAACTGATATTGACCTGTCAGCGCTGTTTTCTGTACAGAGTACTTTAGCTCAACAACTTCCCCATCAGGTACACAATACTTTATCAAACAAGAAGATTTAGTTTTTCTTCCTAATGCATTTTCCTTACTATGCTTCATACTCCTCTCGTGTTCCTCATATGCCCCAGTTTATCAACTTTATGACCCAATTCCCAATTTACCATCAGTAGTTACAAACTGTGCTAGAGGTGAGCAGGGTTAACCTAAGGACAATGAGTTGTTTAGTCAGCACCTTTAATCCAATTTTCTTTTAGCCTTTAGCGTAAACTGAAGCACTTTTATTGAAGCAGAGACCCATAAAACCTGTATTGCTGCACTGCTGCAAATAGGTAATATCATTATCCATAATTCACTTTTTTTATTCTAAAGCAAATAGGCTAAAGTGTACTGTAGATAAAGTTACACATTAACTGATACAGTTACAGTAAGACAATCCTATTATCGAGATTATGTTGTTTTACTGTGCCACATTATGTGTTGCTTGCCATGCTGCGATCTTCTTCCTCATTGCAAGCCGAATGCAGTCATCTTTGCTTTTCATGTCACTTCAATAGACCATCTTCCATTTGAACTAACCACAGTGCAACAATGCATTGTTGCTCTTTAATAGGATATATATTGTTATATACTGTTAGAAAATCCACATACATGAAGCAAGAGGCTTGTGCATGGACCCCTTAAGTGCTGTGCTCATCACATCCATGTCATCTTTTTTTTCCTCAGCAGTGACATCAAATGTAAGGACGTTTTTGATAAATTAACAAAAGCAGTAACTTGAAATTACCCCGTTAAGTTGACTTCATATTAATATTAGATTTGTAAACACTTGCTTCTATAAGACATTTGTTGTATCTCGGAGGAATGTAAGAATAAACAGAGCTCCACATTCTGTGATTGAACTCTTAACTTTGCCTCACATTGTGTCACCTCCCCAAATTCATTGAGCACACTAACAAGCCACATACGCTCATGATGCAGATTTAGTTTGAGGATTTGTCACTTATTTCAAGCACTGGTCCTGAATGGACACCGCTACAGAAAAGGATGCAATTGTTAAACTAGTTTTTGTTAGGACTAGACAGCACTTCAACACCCTCTTGCGAGTAATAGGTAGTATTTACCTGTAGTTTAAAACCTGCCTACACAAATGTGTCCATTCTTGCTGCCAGCTGTGATGGCAGAGTTCAATAATTTGAGGGGTTTTAACCAGAGCTCACTCACATGCCAATCTGTGGGTGTTTTAGACATTTCTCAGGCCCAAACCCACCTCACATCATCAAATAGAGGACTCCAGGAGCACTGTAATTATTGTGTGTGTAGGACTGTAGTACTTCTTTGAAAACTGTAGAGAACCTGTGTTCAGATCTCACATAAAGTGTCAGCCCAGTATTTATAGTCTGAATCAGTGGTGTTTACTATACTGCATTTTCTTCTTGCGTAGATATTAAAAACAATTGATTTACTTGTTCAGACATAGTTGACGTTACTACTAAATGCTTTCCCAGTAGTTTTGAAGTACATCATAGTATCTTGCTTTTTTTTAACCAAAGGTTAATGTAGATGCTTTTTTTGCTTTTGTACTAATTCAAAAAGTAGCAATGTTTCTTTAAAGTAAACAAAACAATTTTTTGTTTATGTGCATGCCTATTGTTTTGTATGTGGTATACTTGCATTCAGATTATTTTTGTTTTTGTTTTTTTCCTTCTCACCTATCCACAATGCAATGCTGTCCCCCATGACGCACCTCTGCTTGCTGTTACCTGTATGTTAATACGCTTGAATCCCATTGGCCCACTGCCATCATGTGCTCGCTGCCTGCTAATTAAAGACTCAGTCGACTGCCAAAGCAATGAAGCGACCCCTCGAGGCAACTGTAGACCTGGTACTTTGACCTTTCACCTTTTGCTTTGCATGTAGCTTCTTTAATTGTACTGTAGCCACTCACAAAATTTAAGTTGGCTCTTTTGTTTTTGTGAAACCCTGTAAGACACTTTAAAAGTATAAATTTGTATCATTTATGATCACCAGTGGCAATTCTAGATTGTACTGTACATTTATTAAATGAACAACTACAATGTAATGTTAAATTCCAGTTATCACACTGTGTGTTGTTGATTGCCTTGCTATGGTGTAGTTTCTCATTGTCCTTGTGATAGTTACAGCAAGTTTCCATTTTTGCCTTGTTGTGCTGTGCATAGACAAATAACAGATTTGCAAATATCAGTGTTGACTTGCGTAAGTATAAAGTTCAAATCTACTGTGCTTCTGTTGTGTGTGTGTGTGCGTGTGTTTTCGGTGGATAGGCGTTCCCCCACGGCGTCCTCCAGCCCCTACCAAAGAGACAAGCACTTGAGAAGAGCAACGGAGCGAGCTCCCTGTTCAACCCCAGTGTTTTGCACTACCAGCAGGCGCTGGCCAACGCACAGCTCCAGCAGCCTCATTTCTTTCCCACAGGTAAGAGCTACCAATAGATACACACGGCACACAGATGCAAATAAAAGCACTCAGGTATGCGGAGCATGCAAGCACACACAGATACCCTCCCTGAATGTGCTCAGCTAACCTTCTATCCATCACAAGCGTATCTTTTTGGAGTTTCTCATGCTAAAGTGAGAGCACCTCTCATGATACATCTGTTTAGTCCTATATTTCCTTTTGAAAGGGAATCATTTGAGTGACGCACATAAGGATCTTCGCTGTAATGTTGTGTGCTAATGTTTACTATTCTCAGTGCCATTCCTTAACTTTGATCCAGTGCCTGCAAATATAAATGTGTAACTGCTGCCAGGTGGACAGACAGTGCAGGCTTTGATCAGAGCAATAAAGTTATGATATGTTACCACTTGAATAAAATACACCTGTCACTAACACGCAAGCATGCAAAAGAGCAAAACAAGCCAAATTGTTTCCAACACAAAGGCTCTGTAACTATGTTTAGGCTCCAATTTGTGGGGGAAATAAAATTAAGAAAAACTATAAGCCTTTTAAAGGAAGTAATGACTTATAGTTTTGAGCAAATGCACCTTTTCAGTGTGTATTTAATCTGTCTTGACAGACAACTGTATTGAAAAATAAAATTCCATTTTAAAAAAGCAATTTTGTTCAAATCTTCCCAAATTAATTCAAGTCTGCTCCCTTATTTCTCTTCAGTTCTTTCTCCCAAACATAAAGCTCTCTCTGTCTACTCCTCATAGAAACTAACAGTAGCTAAAGCCCCTTCGGATCACCTGCTAAATGAGTTAACTGCAGCTGATACGGTAGCCTATAGCCACACCACATCATGAGGATGAGACTCTCATCCCTAAGTCTTCTTTCTACCTGCTCTTTTTGTTTCCACGTGGTGTGAAGTGCCTGACAGCCCCTCATCCCTCCCTCCCTCTGTATCTGTGTGGGAAGTAGCCCTGGGTTAAAGTCTCGTTTGCAAAACTTTTAAAAATTTTTTATAAATCTGCTAAGTTACAAATGGATGGGGTTTCTCCACCCATGTAGACAAAAACAGTCGGTACCAACAATGTAACACAGTCACAGGAGATATTTGAAGTTTACTGTGATATTTTTGTGATGGACACTAATCTGAATGGTTGTGATGCAGTAAACCCTACCCATCTTCATTTGATCCAAATCTGAATGGAAGCCTGTGCACATCATTGTACTGACACTGCATGCTGTTTGGCTCGATCACCTCTTTAGTTTTAGTCTCTCTATTATTTAGTCTTCTCTCTTTTTCTAGAAATTACTTATTTTTCCTCAAAGTTTTTATGACATATATATAATGGACTAGTTGTAGCTATTTAATTGCAGACCAAGAAAATGGTCTGTCCTCTGTCTTTAGACATGAGATACGGATAAGAAAAAAATCCACAACAAATATAAAGTAAATAAAGTACATATCATATAATATTAAGCAAGTGTGAAGTAAATGAGTGTCTGATTATCCTGATTATCTATCATTTCCTGCAAATAGTAACCATTAAACTCATTGAACCAGCTTTGCAACATGCTAAACTTAGCCACTATTTCATGTCCTACAGTATACCTAAGTTTTCTTTATGTTTGATTTAGTATTTTCTCACTAATACCATAACTGAATAAGGGAATTTCTCTGCTTGCTACTGTTAACTGCATTCATAACTGTGTGACAGCACCACTGTAACGGTAGCATATAAGCTGAGTGAAGTCTTCAAGCTTTTTTTTTTGTCTTGTCTAACCTTGTTGTTCTCCTCCCTCAATTAACCCATTTATTTCCTCCTCTCTCTCCCTCTCTGTCTCCCTCCCTCTCTCTGTCTTTCTCTGCATGAACACAACAGGGTCAGTCTTGTGCATGACCCCTGCTAGCAGTCTTGGTAGGTCCTGACCTCCCCTTTGCTCTCTCACACACAATGTTTGATATATAAAAGTCGGAGCGGGGGGCTGGAGTGGGATCAGTGGGTAATATCTGCAGCCCTTGCATCTTGCATCTCCTCCTGTGGAGGTGGTGAAACTTTTTAAAAAAATGTGCTCTAGGAAATGTTCGTCAAACTGTTTCTTTAGGCTGAGATATGATATGAAACACATGTCCATTTTGTATCATCTGAAAGAGATGTGCCTTTCAGTTCTTGTCTCTTTACTGACTTTCTCGCTAATAGCTGTTTGTTTATGATTAAAAATGGTAGTGTGGATAAAATACTGCAGACTGATCTGTTCTTAAGCTGTAGGATAGCAACTGTCTGTTTGCTGTGCTGTGTTGATCAGGAAATTTAAATCAGTTTCCCAGAGAAATTATTTCAGCCACACAACTGGAGCATTTGTCTCTGCTAAAAGGGGATGGGAATTACAAAAAGTCCCAGTCAGCTAACCAGCAGGTCCTACATTAGTAAATGGAAAAGTGATGACTAGGAATAGTGATTACATAATATAATGAACATAATATTACAACAATCCATAAAAGTTACATGGTTTTTGGCATGTGCGATGAAGTAGCCCCCTGGGTTTTCCGCATCTTCCTGCTGTTCAACTTGTCAGCCCACATGGATTTGAAAAATAAAATTCCTGTCCCTGCTGCCAAAAATGTCATTGATTCATCGCAATTGGTGTCTTGTGCCTCTCAATTTCTCTGGGAAAAACAGCAAACTGATTATCCGTATAAATTTCCTTATTTGTGATTGTAATCAGCTTCTCTCCTCTTGTTTTTTTTGTTATTTTTTCTCCCATGCTCTCTTTTTCTTTCTTTCTTTCTGTCCACCTTGCTTTGCATTGTGAATGGTTGCATGCCATCTGCCGGTGTAACCCTAACGATGGCTTGCTGGCTCTCTGTAACATCCGCCACCACCACCACCATCAACAACAACAACAACAACAACAACAACAAACGATACCGTCGACACACACACATCACAACTGTTGCCATGGTTACCATAATGCTCCACCTACCTGTCCATTGCTACCACCTCCTTCCCTCTCCCCCATTCCTCCTCCTCCTCCCTCTCCCCTTTCCCACCCTCAAAACAAAGTCCCAATGATGTACAGTGCTACGCCTGCTACTGTCTCTGCAGCAACAACTCCTGCCACAAGTGTCCCCTACGCAGCAACAGCACCAGCCAATCAGGTTTGCTCCTTTTAAAGCTTTCTTTCATCAGTCCCTGGAGCTCTGAATAAGTACTGCCTTCTAATAGTGAGCTGCAGTAACCTGCAGCTGAGCCTTAGCCCACGCCCAGCCCCTCCCCATCCATCTATCTGTCTGCACTGGGCAAGCTCACACTGGCATGAAAGCCTGCGAGTGGGTATTTTCCAAAGAATCTAAAGCAGAGGGGCTACCTGAGCAAGCCGGTGCCAGTGCACTGTATTGTATTTCTTGTAAAACGCTGTGCACAGACCCATTAGGCACTCCCAACAAGCACTTCTTCAGAGCTCCCACATTTGCAAAGTAGTAGTTGTGTTGTGTTGCACTACTTCCTGGTTTTGTTTTGCATGTTCTGTTTTAAGTTTTATTTTCCACTTTTCTTGTTGTTGTCAAATAAGTCTCTCCATCTGCAGTAGGAGGCATCATTTGTACTGCTTTTGTGCTCTGCAAACACACACATTCAAGCAAATACATACAGGCAGTTTCTGCAGCACTTACAGCTGGTCCAGAACAGCCACCATGTTGGATTTTTTTCCTGTTTCTGCTCCTCCCAGTGTCACCTTTTTACCCTTTTCTGGTCGCGGGATTAAAGGGAGAATAAATCATGTGAGGAAACAGTTATGGGCCGCGCTTGTCAGGGTGGGACAGACACAGGAAGAATGATCACAGAAGCTGGCTAAAAATGGCCTCTGATCGGCAGCTCTCCTGTTGCTGCGTGTCAGCAGGAGCCAGGGAAGCAGGGCCAGGTTTTAATGCCAGAGTGACACATGTGTGCCCCATTTTAAACCTGGAAATTTCAGCACAATGCTGGCACTCTGACCTCACGCAGCTTGCAATCTTTTACTTGTAGTTCAGTATGGTGCCTTGAGGACACACAGATAGATAAGTGTTCCACATGTAGAAATGTACTGAGCACTTGTGTTTAATCAAAGTGTAAATAAATGTATAGTGTAAAATTAAACACATTATCGTTAGTACTGACTAGTACTAGTTGTAGGGACCAGTATCCCAGTTTTCCATCTCTTTTTGTACCACTTCTTCTCACTAATGTTTTTTCTTTGGTCTTACTGCCTCAATGTACAGAGAAAACATATTACTACATTTTGTTAAGAGAATGAAGATCAGTTCTTTTTAAATTAAACAATTTTAGAAAATTTAAGTCTCTAAGAATACCTTTAAAAACAGTTCTTTTAAAAAATGAGAATGGATCTCTCAGTGTAAAAAATAAAAATCACAGGCTCATATTAAAATAAAAAATATAATAATTTGTCCCTTCCATCATTAACCAAGTATCCGGCCCCAGTACCTTGTGCTTTATTGCCCCTCATAGGCCAGCAGTGTGTGCACTTCCTGTGCGTCACCGTCTCTTCCTGTAATTGGCATGCAGCAGCAGTAGCAGCAGGAAGCAGAGCTGCTTTTTAAAGATGCATGTGGGACAAGGAGTTGGAGAAACACTGACGTCAGCCCTCGCTGTCTGTCTCCTTCTGTCCCCCTCTGTTTCTCTCCTCCCCCCCTCCCCGCCCTGCATAAAGATCCCTCCAGCTAGGACACAGTTAACACTTTTAATCACCAGCTGTACTGCATACAGTACACGCCTCGTTTACTACAATCATCTCCATCTTATGGTTTTTCAGAATAAACACCAGATTATGTTGTGCTGCAAGTCCTGCTAGCTGCTTAGCATTAACCATTAGCATCTCCTTAATTATTACATGGCTTCTTACATCTGTATCCTGGGCCAAGACAATTTGGACAGAACTTAGTGAGGAGAATTAAATGATCATAGTGATATTAATAATCATGTACATTGCAAAGTGAATGTGTTGATTACCTCAGATGTGAATAAAATTAGATAAATAGTGAGAGGGACAGGATGTTGCAGGCATCATTGAGAAAGTCTGGTCAACTCATGACCCTCTGAACTGTCATTGTGACATGACAAGCAGTAACCAATCACATCATTCCATGTTCCAGCTTATATTAACCATGTGCTAACAGTGCTGGGGTCTCTGGTAACGTCACTGCTCTTGCTGGAGATTGTGAAGTTGCAGCGCCCTCGTCTGTGTGAATGTGGCATTACATTACGTTCTTTACAAGCTGTATCACTCTGGCTACTGAACTGATAGGAAGAGAAATTGTTAGAAATGAAATAGAATTAGAGTTTGTTATTTTCAGCTCTTCAGCTAGAGGACCAGGGTTCAATCTCTCACCTCATCATTATTCTTATCACATGTATTCAAATTAAAACACTAGGTCGCTAAAATCCAATTACAATAATAATCTGATATTAATGTGTAAAAACAGTTCAAACCTCCACCATGATTCTATAACACACTTCATCACACCTTGTCTTCCTGACTTGTTCTGGGCTGAAACGTGCTGCTAGTATTACTGTGTCAAATCTAAGACAAATAGGACCTGCAAACAATTCTCTGTGTTTGTTTTTACCCACCTGTGGTACCAGACGGGTGGGCTGTACCATCCTATGTGGCTGATCCCACCCATCTGGCACCCAATAATATTTTCCTATTTCCATACTGCACTATGGAGCTGGCTTTCCTCTCAGCCTGTTCACATCACACGCTCTCCACCTGTGGTGACCTTCTGCGATGTGACCAGTGGCTTCTGTTCTTTGCTGGCTCTCTATTGTCTATTAACAAGCACCATGCAGCTTTGTTCTGTGTTGGCTTGCTGCCAGTGGCAACCACATGATGGCAGCCAGCAGCTCTTCTACCTGTCTTCCCCGTCTATAGACAATCTCTCTCTCTTTCTCTCTCTTTGTCGTGTGTTGGATTAATCTTTATCTCCTGAAGAGAGAATACACACAGAGGTGACCAGACCTGGGTCAAATGCTATTTGCAAATAATTAGAAGTTTTTTCTCTTATCTGCATGAAACACCAGGCAGGTGGCGCCACCACAACTTAACAACTAAGACAGAAAAGTACTATTCATTGACAAATATTTATCTGTGATTGTCTCTCACATTCTGGGACACCGTTGCTGTGGTACACACCATCCACCTGATGCCGAAATGTCTCAGAATGCTTCAACAAAGTACAAACAAGGCCGTTCAAAGTGTTGTCCGATTACATCTAAAGGCAAAAGTCTTGTGGTTGTGGAGGTGAAAAGCCGTCATAGCCTCCACTGCCTTCCTGATCTCTCTCCAAGAACTCTGTCTTTTGCATGTCTTTGTAGTCTTGACGCAATGTGTTGTACAAATGGGAATAACAGCGCACACTTTCAGACACTCTCTACCCGAAGGCATTCATGGTGTGGGACTGTGTTGTTTAGTTTGGTTGAATCTGACTGGTTCGTATTTTACCTCTTGGTACAATTCGTTTGGGAAGATCTGAACACAGCAGTCATACTCAGTGTACTCATACTTTTGTGGACCTACACCAAGATCCTTTAGAGGAAGTGGTCTCTGTCCAGTTACAAAAGAAAAGTGGTTTGTTTGAGGAGGGAACATGATCCGATTGCGATCTGACCCAACTACAAGACGTTCTCTGCAATTTTGAGCTAAATGTCACCTGTAGCCACTTGTGAAACGTTTGCTAGCAGCCATCCTGACAATTAATCGAGGGCTGACCTGGTCTACCAACAAAGGACGTTGCTTTGTTGATATTTGAGCAGACTTTCTTCCTGTATTTGCTTTCTCACTCCCGCCCCAGACACATCTAACCAATGAACGGAGTAAATGTTCTCTCAGGGGAACGAGACAGGGAAAACACAACAAGTTTACCAACTCATCCACTGTTTCAGACCAGAGCAAACAAAGTATAGGTTTGAAAACACCCTAAGAGAAGTTCAGAAGTTCTACCTACTTTCAAAAATTGTCGGACATATTGCATCTTCGTTAAGGTGGTTTCAGGCGTTGTTAGATGATCCGACAAGCACTTTGTTTGAAGCACACTGAGGCCTTAAAAAAAGGCAAATATTGTTTGACCCAGATCTTAAGGAGACACCAAACACAATAACTCAATAACACAATTCTGTGTACTTACTGTGTGTTGTTACATATATTCTTTTATGTTTTAAAGAATCAAAATCAGCTGAAATTTCACTGTCACACACTCGTGTACTGAGCCATGGCAATGCAGATTTTGTACACAGTATATTACTTTACATTATCCATGTGAGTAAATAAAGTCTGTCTTGCAGGTGAACTAAATGTTTCTCTCCTTGTGTTCTCTCCTTCCTTTTCTTGTTTATATCTCTCTGTCTCTTTCCTCCAGATCATCCTGAAGTAAGTGTCAGGAAGGGAATGGAGTGTCACGAAGCTGCACTAGGAAACCCAAAACAGTCCCTGTGTAAATACTACCTTACCTCTCCCATAGAGGTCCAGCAACCTGCATGCTAAGAGTGTAACACTTCAATTTAACCGTAAGAACTGCAGTGCCGGTGTAACACACACACACACACACAAAAAAAAGATATATACTGTATGTATTGCTAGAAAAAAAAAAAATATTAACATGAAAAAGTCAAAAATATTCTTATGTATAGTACTACATACATAGCAAACACACTATAGAGGGTCATTTTAACAACTGTTCACCTAAAGTACCGTGGATCCCCTCTCTTTCATATTTATTCTAAAACCGCTGTTCAATGTTCATCCCTTTGGTTAGTAAAAAAAAAAAAAAGATGATTGATTTGCACTATACGAGAAATATAGTGCTTAATGTTTAAGTGGAAAACAGGAAGAGTCACAGAAAAACCCGTGCACAACCACACCAACGCACTTGGCGCTTTCAAGAGGGTTTTCGTCTCGCGGTCTTTGCTTTTCTCTCCACAAAGTTGAATGTCCTTGGGGCAGACGGGCTCATGTTTTCTTAATGTGACTGTCCCTGCGAGGGTACCCCAATGACCCTCATCTGCCCCAGATGTTGTTAAGATGCCATGAAGCTTACACTCCCCTCCCCCTGCCAACTTTTTATCTCCGGAAACATCTTGCCAAAGTCGCGGCTTGGAAGAGGTCGGTGGAATCAACCTGCCAGAAAGCAGAACCACATTTTACCACCCTGATAAATTCTTTTTTTTTCTCTTTTGCCATTGCGAAAGCTGCTCAGAACATACCCTTTATTTGTTTCGGTGCTGGGTTCAGTTCTTTATTCAGGAGGAGTGGTGGGAAAGATTGTGCACGGATTTTTGCATGTAGTCGGGACTGGGGAAGACAGTGCCCAGTGTTGACAGAAGATAGTTGTGGCCATTACCGAAAAGCCTAAAGGCTCGGGTCTGTGCCAAGGGCTTAACAAAGCTTGAGGGTTTGTTCCAGACATACCAAGCCTTGTGTGTGTGTGTGCATGTGTGTTCGTATCTGGAGACGGATGGTCTGCCGGCAGACTGGGACTTAAAGCGAGGTCTAGCGGGTGATGACAACACCGGGCCTGGTAGGAGAGGTTTTTGGGGTCTGGGTGAGGGACTTAAGTGCTAAGACTAAACAAAAAAAACGGTGCATTTGACGATGCTCGTCAAGCAAAAGATGACTTGAACTTTGACTGGAGGGCTATCTGTGACCGTCGGTTGTCCTGTCCAACCCTACTATCACCGATAATCCTGTTCCATTTTAGAAAACTGTAGAAGTGCCTAAAAAATGCTCATCAACAACACATGCATCCAGAGTGTATCACTAAAAGTCACAGACACAACACACTGGCCGTCGGAAGCTACGTGGACTTTTCGGGAAAGACATCACATTTTGCAAATCGTTACTGGAAGCTGTTTTCTAGTAACTGTTCATTAACATCACAAGTGACTTTATCGAAAACAAAAGAAGTTAAAGAAACGACAAATCAAAAAATAGCTTTGTAGAATGTTTGGTGACTTTCATGGTGTACCATCGTTTCTTACCATGGTTTGAGTAGTTTACATGAGGAACGTGAGTGAGAAACAAAATGTATTGTAAACTGTGTAATGTATGTAAAGTGTCTCTTATTTTGAGAGTTTATATTCATGGTTCTAGAAATGTATTCAAAGTTATTTAAAATTTGTGTTGTGTCTATTATCAAGGTATGTTTGAACCCCCAAACCCTCCACCATCTCCACATTTACCCAGAACAATCACTTGTCTTTTAGCCAACATGATAAATTGTTATTTTATTATTTTAGACCAACCATCTCTGTATTTTTTTGCGTTTTATGAATAGCGCATTTTAACTCATGATGCTAAATCTTATTTTCCATTTTTCAAAAATTCAGATGTAATTTCATGGTGCTTGATTAACATTGACAATCCACAATCATACCTTGGAACATGAGTGCTTCACTCTGGTTTCACATTTTGGTTTCATTCACTCTTGATTGTCTTCACATGCATTATGATTTGTATGTAATATTTGTGGAAGGTGGTAAAAGTTCTATTTTGTTGTAATTTATCTTATGTTACTCTTGGTCAAATCTTAGTCAAAAACAATGTTGTTAACTATTCTATTTTGAAATGAATGTAATTTATTGAGCTGTGCTACATTCTGCACGGTTGGTCATTTCAAGGTCTAACCTGTCAGGTCAGTGAATGAGAAGTCGCACATGTCTGTGGGGTGGGGTTTTAAAAGTCAACCCACCAATAGAAAGCTACTGGATCTTTCTTGCCTTCTCATCGATAAAAAGATCACGGTGTTGCAGTAATGAGCATAGTTATAGAGTTGCTTGTGTTGTTGGAAAAAAAATGTTTATTGTATAGACGACATTTTACCAAAAAAAAGAGAAGAAAATTTCAAAAAAGATGTACTTTTCACTCTAGTATAATAGTATTTCATAACAATATTAAGTTGTTGCTGTGGCAACCAAATGTTGCAATTACTAAAGTTCGGTATTTTTGTAAATGACATTGTTAAGTTGATTTTCTGTTTCTTTTTGCTAGAACACTGTACACAAGGTAGATTGTAAAGAAGATATGAACATTTCTTATTCTTCACTGAGATTATGGCAATGACCTAATATTTTCATTAGCAAATAACAGCCTCTATAGTGCTGTGACTGTAACACTTAAATAGATTTAAAGTCATCAATGTTACATAGATTATATATAAACATATATATATATATATATATATATAAAAACTAAATAATAAATTAATTCAGATGTACAACTCTTCCCCTGACAAAGGACCTTTAGGTTCCACACTGACATTTTATTCGAGGCATATGTATCACTAGAGTTAAGGATTGCACTTTTTATATTGTTTAAGGATGTGATCTGTTTTTCATTTCCTTTAAGGGTTTTAGAGGTTTCTGACACCTGCTAGTGCAGTAAATCTGTTTATCAATCAAAAGCAGATACTACCGGTGAATAACTTTAATTCAACATGTTGCATGAAAAAACAATATTTTCTTTTCTTACTAAATGATAACGTACTGAATGTTTCTAGTGAAAAAAAAAAGTCTGTCCACAAAAATGTCCTCATTTGGTGACCCACAATGCCCTTGTGTATGGAATCCTCTTGAGATGCAATGTGTTTTTTCAAATGTGTTGGCAATGATTGACTGATGGTAAAAAGAAAAATGTAAGCACTTTCTGAGCAGTTGGTCAACTGAGCAGACTCAGCTTATCCAAACACTTTGCCTTATCTTGAGTCCATCGTGCTTAAGATTTTATGTTTTTAAGAGCTCTTATGAAATTTATTAAAGAGACTTGGAACGAGTCTCTCATCTCAAATCCCTTCTCAGTTTCATTTCAAATATGTATCTTTATATCGAAAATTATTTTTTAAGGTTTTAATGTGCACATCACAAGGCCAAAAGGGGTGACTGCAACAGAGTGAACAGTCATTGATCTTTACTTCTGGTCTCCCAAATCTGTAGTGACATCTTTTTGTCCCATTACCTTACAATGGAACTGTTTGGAGCTTGTAATTCACAGCTTTAGCCAGCAGAGGGCACTACACTGGAGACTGCAGGTTATGAATTGGGACTGCTTGTGCCATCATTGTTGCAGTGTGCCCTACCATCAAAGTAAAGACATAAAGATAAATTGACAAGAAGACCCTCATCGGATTTATAGTTTCAATGTAATCATTTTTAAATGTATTCTTTTTGCATATATTTTGTGCTATTTTATGTTTCGGTAGTCAAATGTTTCCAGCAAGATAGTGTAAAATCTATTGAAAGAAAGAAATAAAGAAAATCAAAGGAATCATTTTTGTCTGGATCTCTTATTTGTGTCATGTAACGTTTCTGTTTGTGTAGTATAAAACTGAAGAATCACAATTTTACTGAAACATGCATAAGATTAGTGTCCTAGGTTCATTTCAGTTATCATTAAATAAGATGTGCTTTTTAACTTGTCGCAGGATTGTAACTGTGTATACTGAAGACAAGTAATGCTAAACACCCTTTGACTGAAATGTCTGTAGTCCCTAGTTTGTCTTCTGGGCCCTCTCAAAGACCCCTGTTGGTCCCTGAAGTCCACTTTGGGAACCACTGTCATAAAAGTACTAGAACAACACTGAAGGTTGTGGCAACTTATACGCTCTACAAATACACAAAGGCAAGATTTTAATGCTGCTTTCGTTAAAGTAGGTCAGAGTTTCCAGAATTAGGTTTTTGCCGCAGATGATAAACATAATGATAAGGCCTTTGACTGGGACAAGCAAACTCTAATTGTTGTTTTCTATGTCATTTCCTGTTACTGCAGTGGAGCATTTTTTGAAGGTAGGAAAAAAATGTGTATTTTATTATTTTATGTATGAGGGGTCATTAATACCACAATTTTAATGGCTATAGTATAGTTAGTATACTAGCTAACTTTGATGTGTGAAAAAAGGTAGGGCCATCATGTTGACAGCAGGGAGACTCAACGGACCGCTACGAACTGCTAGTTTTTGGGAGCCTTGCTACTTGTGTCATGCTCTCATAAATGCTAAATGAATGAAAACAGTGTTTCTCCTCTTCTCATTGTTCTGTATGTTTACACAGCAAGTAGAAATACTACAGTA
This sequence comes from Maccullochella peelii, assembly GCA_002120245.1. Lineage (NCBI taxonomy): Eukaryota > Metazoa > Chordata > Actinopteri > Centrarchiformes > Percichthyidae > Maccullochella > Maccullochella peelii. The sequence continues at coordinate 32,411 of LKNJ01002428.1, read as the reverse complement.
TATCGTGAATAGGGTATATAAACTAACACAAACTACCAAATTACAAGCAGGTTGTTGCATAAAAGCAGCTGCTGAGTTGAAAGTTTAGCAGATAGTTTTTAAACCTCCCCATTAACCAATCACACAATCAGGAGAAAAATATTATAGGTTAGCCAGGGATTGAACTAAATTGCACAAAAAGACACAAGACTAAAATAAAGCACAAACGTTTTGCTACATACATATTGCCACATGCATTAGCACACTAGAAGCCTGACAAATTAAATATTACATTTGATAGAATCAGCATGCCCCAGACGAGGTCACGAGCACTGGATACAAACTTCTCCTTTTAGCAAATGCCCCAAAATGACATGAGTGTTTGATTCAAGTGACAAAGCCCTCTAGCAGCCGTTGGAATTATGACTTTTGTCTGTCGGGAACAAAGGAGGCTATAGTGTGACATTATAGAGCCATCAAGTCTGCAGAGGCAGGAGGTCGAGGTGGTTGGATGGGTGATTTGACAAGAGGCATTCTTCCAGTGTCACAACATTCAATGTTGATGATCAATGTTTGTGGTTTTTCCTTGTTTTTGTGCCTAAACCTAATCTAACCTTAACAATAACAAATGCACATTTGCAATGGAGATTTATTTGTCCATCTGGAGTGCAAATACAAAAAGAATGTGTTTAATTTGGAGGATGTGTTGTAACTGTGCTTTGTCTCTGTAGCATTGTGTTCCACACTGGTATCATTCTTAATTGATTAGTCTGCTGATGTGTCTCTACTGATAGTGTAATTTCCAAAATGAGGGGCAAATGGTAGTTTTGTGAATTTTTGTTTCATTTCCATTATGACGAGGTTGCTTCTCTTGTATCTTTGTCACAAACATCCCCATCTTCCTTTTATCTTTCCACAGTTGCTCGCTTGTGGCACTAATCACCCCCCATACCTTCCAGGAAGTAGCAACATCCAGTGGATGCTCTAGAGGCGTGGATTCCCAGCACTGTAGTCTTCTTAAGGATAAATAGGCTCTTTGCCTTTAAGTCGCCTGTACCTCCCTGTGCAGAGATAGTGTTAGCCCCCTGTTTTGTTGGCACATAAAAAGATGTGCCGTCTAGTTGTTTCTAATAATAGCCAATTTTATTTTTACCACACCGACGCCTTATTGCATTATGGATGCCCCTGGAATGGTGTCCCTGCAAGATAGCGTGGGAATATTTCAGTAGAGGCTGTGGCTGTGCATCTCAGGGCTAAATGCTCCAGCATCTTCTCAATTTGCCCGCCTATAGCTGCAAGAGCATCTCATCTACCGTGGGCTGTCTGTCTGACTGTGTCATGGCTGTAGTGTGAGTCCAGGCTGCAGTGTGCATGGGGATGCGCTTCTTTTATCCGCTGCTGTAGACTTTTTCTCTGCATGCCGGATTTAACTCCACAGGAGCGCTATGCGGGAGTATAAGGTGGTGGTGCTCGGCAGCGGCGGGGTGGGGAAGTCCGCGCTGACGGTCCAGTTTGTCACCGGGACGTTTATAGAGAAGTACGACCCGACCATTGAAGATTTCTACAGAAAGGAGATCGAGGTGGACTCCTCTCCGTCGGTGCTGGAGATCCTCGACACAGCCGGCACCGAGCAGTTCGCCTCAATGAGGGACCTTTACATCAGGAACGGCCAAGGCTTCATTCTGGTCTACAGTCTGGTCAACCAGCAAAGTTTTCAGGACATAAAGCCCATGAGAGACCAGATCATCAGGGTGAAAAGGTGAGACACTTGTCTGTTAGCCTATATAAACCACCATTGTATTCTAAATGTATTCTGATACAGTAGGCAAGAGGTTATTAATTATGTTAGGCCCCAAAAATAGTCACATCCCAGGGCCAATATGGACTCTAAAGGTTGGTTGTGTTGGTAGCAGGGAAAGATATAATTACCATAATCATTCTTTAACATTCCCTAATTGATTCATAGTGAAACGAAACAGTGAAATGAAACTATTCCTCATTATGCTGGAATACCCCCTGGAGTCTCCCAAGGGCCCCTAAAAGTCCATGAATCCCACCCCAGGAACCACCAAACAGTGTATGATTTTGTTTTCACAATTAGGCCCAGGAATCATCTCAAACTTGCATCCTCTCCTCTTCCTCTCTGCCTCGATCTCCTCCAGCGCTGCATGAGAAGCTGCAACCAGCTCATATGTTCTTCACAAGAGCCCAGCTGCGGCTCACCTGTCATATATCAACCCGCTGAACTCTCACTGGGGTTGATATTCTCTGTCTCTCACACATGACTAACTCTGGATGGCTTTGATAAGTTCAGTCCATTACTCAACAAATCCACTGAGCTCATCTCATGGCTGGGAGAGAGAGACAGAGAGAGAGACAGAGAGACAGAGAGTGGAAGGAAAACTGTGATCTTTCCTTTTGGTAGTGACATATTTGTGTTTTTGGCTCAGAGCATCCTTAATTTGTTTAATGACTACAGCAAGTCTGCAAGTTAAGAATTTGTTTTTTAGCTAGCAAAAGCTTAACAATGTGTCTAGAATAAAATATATTAGTAGTATTAGTATTACATCAGTGTTAGTATTTTGTACAACAAGATGACTAAAATACACAACTACTGCTTGTAGGGTCTGCATTCTCTCTGCAGCCAGTTATCTTAGCTTAGCTTAGCATAAAGACTGGAAGCAGGGGGAAACAGCTAGCCTGGCTCTGTCCAAAGGTCAAGAAAAATCAGCCTAGCAGCACCTCTGAAGCTCACTAATTAACACGTTATATTGCATTTCTTTTATCTGCGCAAAAACTGAAGAGTAAAAATCACACAAGTTGTGGGTTTATGGGGGGGTTATGTGCTGGACTATGTCTTAGCAGTGCACAGTGACCTCCTGGAACCTTGTCATCACCGTGAGGAAACCAGCAGAGACTCCAGGATGTCACTGCTCCCAGCCAAGAAATAGACCAGCCCGTTCTACGAAACTTAGAACATAAGTACCAAGTTGTAAAAAAAACCCTGCAGGTTGGCTGAAAGGGTTGTCCCATTTTAAGATCAGGACCAGACCTATGGTTGTACTACTGGTTGTTCAGTAAAACGGCAGAAGCAATGATAAACTCTAATTCTGAACATTTCTTTTTGTTATCTCACTTGCTGTGTTACTCCTACTACTCTTCTCTCTTGTGCAATTTGCAGCTTTTCATCAGTTAAATAGCATTGAAAAAGCACAAGGCAACAAGGCTGTGACATTTATTCATCTGACTGCATGTTGCGTAATAATTTATCATTTAACCCATGTACTTTGGTGCTGTGCTTTTCGCCTCCATCCCTGGAGTGAACTGGATGCTCCGGTGGCGCAGACGTCACAGGCCGAGGGGAAGCTGGAGAGCGTCACAGCTGACGAGGTGCAGCAGGGACGAGTGCATGAGGGAACTCCTTTGAAATGAAAAATATAATGATGGATAAAACTGTGCTCTGCCGCCCCTAGCCAGCTGCCACCCAACACAGCTGCCTACGCTGAACCAGCCACCACTGTCCGCAAGTGTATATCTATAAATATTTCATACTTTTATTTCACACTGCTCTGGGTTTGAAGTAGGGATTGTTACTGGTGTTGGCTTAATGGTGGTGTGAAGATAACTAGTGCTAAAGCAGTTAGTTGATTCATTGATTAGTGTATAAAGTGCTAAACATTTGTCAGTTCTAGCTTCTCTAATGTGACGATTTGCTGCTTTTCTCTGGTATGTAATCATAAATTGAACATTTTTGTTCAATGGTTTTTGGACAAAACAAGCAATTTGAAGACGTCACCCTTGGGTTCTTGGAAATTGGGAGGGGTGTTTTTATTGCATTATATCTGTGTCTCATTTCTGTGCATGCAATGGGACATTTTGAGCACGGAAAAATATTTTTGTAGAGAAATTATTTTCACGCAAAGGATAACTGAGTTTGAGCAAACAAACTCAGTTATCCTATTCTGTGCTCAATGCATTTATTTGCATGTTTGCTATTATCCACATAAGTGGACAGTAATAACGTCCCACTCATATACAAGCACTTTCTTACACTATCGGCTGATCCTGAGCCTAGTCTATAGTATTAATTAAAACAGAAGTTATTTGTATTTTTTCCAGACAAAATCCAGTAATTCTGTCCTCTAGACCAAAAAATAAAAAAATGTTGTTGAGGCTTGAAACTCCTTTCTACACCCCTTCACCAATCATTGCTCAGTGCAGACTCATGCATGTAATATCATTATCAGTTCATATAAGGATAGTAAGGATAGGCTCAGTTGGTCATTTAAACATATGCAGGCATCCACTGGCTGTCCAGCTTCAATAAAACAAGCAACACAATCAGCTCCTGGTCTCCATTAGCTGTCTCCAGGAGATCAGCCTCCCTCCACCCAAACTTCTTGCTGAGCCAGCAGCAGCAACAAACACGACGCAGAGATATAGTATGTGCCCACTCACCAGAACTTAATGGGATTGTGTTGGGTTGGAAGCCAAGAAGACATCAGGCCTCCATTAGGGAGTCATATAAACCAGAATGCTTATGCAGGGCTCCTGGTGGGGGAAGCATGGGAAAGACGTGAGATCCTATATGTTATTGCTCTGTGTGGTGCAGGTGCTGTGACAGCATGGTCTCTATTCCTGCAGTCCACATATCACCTTTTATTGTCTTGACTTACATGCATGAGGAGGTGCAGTGAGAAGCAGGAAATACAGTTAGAGTAATAGTTTGACATTTGGGGAAATACACTTATTCGTTTTCTTGATATCACTCTCACGTCTGTACTGTAAATATTTAATTGCAGCCAGCTGCCAGTTAGCTTAGCTTAGCATAAAGACTTTAAGGCCTGTCCAAAGGTAACAAAAACTGCTTAAGCTCACTAATTTAGCATGTTATATCTTGTTTCTTGGCTAGGAAAAAGTCAGGCTAGATGTTTTCCTGTATCCATTTGTTATGCTAAGCTAACCAGCTGCTAGCTCCAGCTACATACAGTATTTACCGTACAGACATGAGAGTGGTGTCATTGCTATCTGTGAAAACAACATCTGGGTGCAGCCCTCCTCACAATCTAATAATCTCCTCGCTTGCATGTAAAGATTTATTGTTCTGTCGGCCCAGGAGGAGGAAGCACGTTCAAAGCACTCGAGCTGCGTTTTCACGCTGCACTGATGCTGTGTCTAATAGCAGGAGGTGAGCATCACGCGCCGCTGAGTGGGACTAGGGTGGAGAGACCGAAACTACGTATCCCAGGGGGCACTTTGGTGTAGGTACAAAGCAACTTCCTGACCTCAGGCTTTTAGTGTTTGCCATCATGGAGGAGAGAGTTGTTAAAGCAGCCAGCTAGGTTTAGAATGTGAGTTAAGGAGAGCCACCAGTAAAGTGCTCATTGTTAGTGTGTCAGTCTGTGTAAAGTGCTGGGACTTAACATGTTTACTGCGCTATGCATGCATAAGTGTTTTCACCATTCTCTACCATTTATCACATTCAGAACTGACTTGTAGCTCTCTGGCAGAAAGCAAATCTTTGCATTGTTCCAATCCAATCTAATATACACTCCGGACAGTCATTCCCAACTTTTTGCAAAGTGATGACTGACCTTTTTTATAGGTTGAATATGTTGTAAATTGTTCAACCAAAGAGGGATGTTCATTTCCCAGACTGTTTTAGAGTCCTGAAGAGGTAAATATATCACAATAAAAAGGCAAAAATGAGAGAAAAGTGCAAAAAATGTTCATAATTTGTGCAGCAGAAATGTGTTTTTTCGTATTTTCTAGCTTGTTAGTCGTCTTGCAACCCCTCAGATTCATCTTGTGACTCCTTAGGAAGAAATTACGCTGCTTTGATCTGAATCTGGGATTTCCCACATTTAGATGATTATCACTTTTGACCACAACTAAACAACTGACTAACAGAGATTGGTTGTGATTCCAGATCCTGAGGGGATGTTTACAGTGTGACAAAATCACTAAGTATTTTGGTATAACAGGAAGCTAACAGGAGTTTACAGACAACTGAAGGGTATTTTCTGCACATCAGCTCGCACTCTTACATTGTAGTCATTATAGCCTGGTTCTCTGAATTGCTGCATAAGTGCAGTTTATTCAGCAACTCAAGTAGGTCTGGTATTGTGAAAACGCTGACTTGGCTGGAAAAGCAATTGAATGTTAAAGGCACCCTATGGAGTTTTACACCACTTTTAGATCTATGGAGCCACGTTTTAATGAGTGGGTTGTTTGTATCTTGTAGGATACACATGCGTTTTGGTGAGAAACAGTAGAAGTAACGCTAACTCCACAGGGTACCTTTAGGTTAACTGTTTCTAGCAACCGCTAGCTACTGTAGCTACTGCGTCAAATGAAAATGATGCTTTTTTGAAACCAGCTTTGAATTCTTGTGTTAATTTAACTGCACAGGACAGCGAGAATAATTCAGCTAATGAGTGCTTGTCTGTTAACTCCCATACTGCCTATACTGTCTTTGCATCTGCAGTAAAGAAAATAAGATTATCTAGAGGAGCTGGGCTACGTGATTAAAGATGGAAATTAAGCTTGGGGTTTCATCATAAAAAACAGACTCTAAAGACCTTCTCCATCTGCTCTGCAGGCCCTCTCTTTGTCTGTTTATCACAGGAATGTTTGCGGTTATGTTATTTTGTTTCCTTGCTTTCTTCTTCATGTCGTGTATAGAACCATTAGCTACAGAAGCTTTGTTCTCCCTTTGGGAGTTAACACAGTGTAGGCGCTATAGGATCTGTGATTTTTCTGTCCGGTCCTACAAGCAGATACATGCGTTAGGCTGGCTGTCACACAGTGTAGCTGCTCCAACCACTAATTAACAGCAGATGCAGAGAGCAAAGAGGCGGCTGCAGGGTTGGAGGGCTTCACGTTGGAGATGCCTGACTGTTCTTTTGTAATTTGCATGTGTGGTTGCTGGTGCAGTGGGGCTTGTGAAAGCGGGTAAGTGAAGTCACTGTAGCTATTTAGCACAGCAGGTAGCCTTAATAAGGCTGTTGTACCCTGAGGCTAAGTGGAAAATGTAGAGTCCATCTTTTTTGTGAGTTATAAACACTGATTTTCTGTGTGTGGGAGAGTTTGTGTGGTTTTATTCCCCCCCAACAGTTGGTATGACACCCTGCAGAGGCAAATGGCTGTAACTGGTTTTTGTGTGATGTAAAGGTCAAATGTATATCAGCAAAAGTCATTCAGGATTCCACATCCATTAATGATGATGCAGCATTTCGACCCGTGGCTTTTCACAAATGGACGTACAGATGATAGCTTCAAAAAACTGGAACTCAGCACTTTGCAGTGTGAAAGCACAGGGGCTCCCTCAGTACTATTGTGAGTTTTTTCTTACAGCAATATTGTAGAAATCAATACGGTTTTAACATCCGTATCTCCGTATAATTTCAAAAGCTGTCAGCCACCTGCTGTTGTCTGTTCCATAAATCCAACGTGACTTCTCTCCCACTGCAGTTTGAAAACAAAAAAGCTGCATTTCATACAGCTGGTAGTTTCAGCCAAGCAATCCAAACACATTCCAACTGTGCTGATAAATCCCATAATGCATGGCTGCCAACTCTGGCTGCTGGACCAGGAACACGTTAGCAATGTTTGTGATTTTCTCCTGCTTTATATTCATACAGCATGTGTTGTAGAAACACTTCAGGCAGGAACATGAACATTGGTAACCGTACCTCAAAAACCACAATAACCACAAGGACATACTTTACAGTGATACAACCATTACAAACCAGAGTAAAACAGTGATGTTGTACAGATAGCATAGTTATCAATGGTGGAAGAAGTAGTCATATAATTTATCATTAACAACTTCACAAGAAACTTCTTTACTTAAATTATTAGCATATTGTATTTAAAGGTGCAAAACATTTTGGCCACTTGGGGGCAGCGGAACAAGCACACGACACTGACATTTTATCACCTTTTAATTTAAAGGGTTAGTTCGGATTTTTTGAAGTGGGCTTGTATGAGGTGGTAGGAACGCCCCCAGTTTGGAGAAGCAGGCAGGAGTACCAGTACCATAAAAAAGGCCCTCCTCAAAATATCAATATATAGTGTACGCTATATTTAGAATATTTTCCCTGCTTTACCTTGTCGTCAGACAGTCCTCCACTGTATTATGCTTCATAACATTTCAAGACCATAATTAAAACATAGAGATAGTTCTGAGATAGAAAAACTGTAATGTGCTCTAAACCCTAAACACTGACTGACATATTCTTCAACAATACATGATATGAGCCATGGGGCAACTTTTGTTCATGCTGTGTTGAGCAGTTTCAGTTTCTCCTCATCTGGCGGGGACGGAGCGGTAGTTTGATGCTGCAACAAACAATCTCTATACAAACTCCCGCCTCATGCCACCCCACCCTAGAGAAGCTGGCTCTCCCTGTGTCTGTGTAGTTATATTTAGAGTTTCTCCTGCAACCCTGTCAGATTGCATTTGTCTGCGTGGTTCTCTCCTTGTTCACACTTCACACCCTCTAGATTCCAGCTTTACAAACACACGAGATGCTTGTCCTGTTCAGCTACTGTTTGTATGTGTGTGTGTGTGTGTGTGTTGTACACTGCAGTGGCTGTGGGGGGGAAATGTCAAGCTGCAGGGGAGTCTTTGGCATTTGAGCCTTTCTGAGCGAGTTTTCTCTGCTTGACAGTCTTAAAGCATGTTTGTCGACCAATTATGAAGAAATTGCCGACATTATTTGTAATCATTTCCTACTTGAACTTTTTGGGAAGCTTCCCCCCCTCTCTCTCTCTCCTGCTCTCTGGCCCTCTTTAGCTCCGTGAGACGTTTGTCAGCTCTTTTCCACGCCTCAGCTCTCCTCCCAGCTGAGCAGTGTGGCAACAGGCCACCAATTTGCAGATAAGAGCTCATTTCTCAATTGCACCAGCAGATCAATAAGCCGGGCTCAGAATGCACTTAGGAATGACTGATGGTTGAGGCTATTAGGTGGTCTGTGCCATTACCTATTGTGAGAATATATACCCTCTGTAATTGACATTCTCTAGTTATTTAATCGGAGAAAACATGAAGGGCGTCTAACTGAAATGAAATATCTCGTACCTGAACAAAGTAACTGTCTTTGTACTGTAACCACCTTGGTGTACTAACACGTTTGTGAGACAACTGTTGACACAAAGTTAAAGGCACGCTATTGTCCAAAATAGCATTAAACCTGCAATAACTCATTTTTTGGCCACTTGGGGGCAACCGAAACAGGCAGTGAATTCCAATTTCCAATTAGTACCCATGTTACAAGGATCATTGTAGCTGTTAGACTTGTGGTGGAACAACACTTTATGTTTGTTTTTTATCTTTATTCGTCGTCCATCCGTATTTTTTTGTGATTTGAGTGAAGTGCCCCTTTAAATGTATTATATTACAGGTGTCTAAAATATGTAAATACTGTACATGATACTGTATTATTTTAACTCTTCATGTCAGTTGATACACTGTAGAGTTTTAAATACATACACAAAAGCTAAAGCTAAATATTAAGTAGAAAACAGTTGTTTCCAAGGTACGAGGCCAATTCCCACATATGAGAGCAGCACATTAGCTTTATTCAATTATTTAATAACCCCTACCATTACTCTCTCCAGCCTGGTTTCCTTGTATTGATGGCTCAGAGGGAAGAGGACTGGGATCGTTAGCCACATGGTGGGGAAGAAAGCCTTTGATCCGTTAAGACATGCTTAGTGCATGACGGAAATGATGCGGAGTGGAGAGCTAACGATTTTAAAAAAGAATTGGAAGCCATTAAATGTACAGCTTGCATGCCATGCTAACGCACATAGAAAGTATCCAGGAATAAATAGAGCATCGCACCGTTCACAAGACGCAGTTCTTTTTTCATGATGAGTTTTGTAATGGGACCGCCCACTGATATCAGACACCCGGGGAGTGATGGAGGCCTCCTGGGAAGCTGGAACTGAATGTAGCTGTGTTTATCCCTCTCCTCTCGCTCCATTGTGCATTGTTTAAAACCTTTATTGTTTCAGCATCTAACAAATACAGTATGTAGGCCAACAACACACACACACATGCTCTCACTGAATTTTGTCTCTCTTTCCCTCCCACTTTCTCCCTTAGGTATCAGGAAGTTCCTGTAGTCTCAGTCTGTAACAAAACACATCCAGCGGGGGAGAAGGCAGCAAATTCCCAATGTACACTCCTCTGATATTACTTCCTCTCTCATTTCCAGGTATCAGCAGGTACCGGTGGTGCTGGTGGGTAACAAGGTGGACCTGGAGGAGGAGAGGGAAGTGTCCCCCAGCGAGGGGCAGGCGCTGGCCGAGGACTGGGGCTGCCCCTTCATGGAGACGTCGGCCAAGAGCAAGACCATGGTGGACGAGCTTTTCGCTGAGATCGTGAGGCAGATGGACTTCTGCCCTCTGCCGGACCGGAGAGAGACCTGCTGCCCCGCTTGCAGCGTACAGTAGCAGCCGCCAGCTGATCAGTCGGCTGGAGGGGTGATGGATGGGAGGATGATTAGAAATTAGAATGTAAATGAATTCATGTCATATAGATTGAAGATGGAGGGGTTTAAAGGAAAAATCCACTCTTTCTAAAACTATTTCCACCTGCTTTCTGTATCTAGCAGTTTAGGCCTGTGCTCTGGTCATGAGGCATTCTGGGAAACTGAAGCAGAAGTTGACAAAGCAGGATGAGGGAAAATTTTATTTCAACATGCATCACTCCTCGGACACAGGGTGGATTTTCCCTTGAAAGACAAAAAACCAACACTTGACCTCCCACATTCATCACCGACCTCCTTTCGGTGTTTCCCAAAAGCAGCACGGTGCCAAAACCATCTTAAAAGCCATCGACAAAGAGGATCATAGTGCTAAATGCTTTTGGGAAACCAGTCATAGGTCCAAGCAGGGATGGCAGTGTGCTCAGCAGTTGGTCCTGTTTTCTTCTGCTTGTGTTTTTCTTTTTGCACTTTTGGGACTCTTTGACAGTGCAAGACCAATCACCAAGTATCTGTACGGATGTCAAGTAACACCACTGTGAAGGAGTCATACTGGAGGTTAATTTTACAACAGGCCCGCCTACTTATGAATGAATGAATAGATGAACGAATGTTTAAAAAGAAAACCGCACCTTTGGGGAAATTCATACAGAAGATCCCAAATGTTGACATACTGTGGATGATGTGTGCATGAAGTTGTACTGTCACACTGACACTGAGTACAATCAATCTCACCCAAAGAGACAGTATCAGTCAATCAACTGATCAATCAATCAGTCAGTCAGTCATTAAAATGTACGGACACTTGTCTTAACACCTTACAGATGATACAAATGCCTTGTTACATCGTATGAAGTGAACATCAGTGTCAGTGTATAGTTCATTTATCTTAAGTCACATCAGAAATGTTAGTGGTAATGTGTTCAATGTGAGAAACACTTATTTTCAACAAAAAAATAAATCTTTATGCACAAATGTGTCATGCGTATTTATTGTTGAATAATCAAATTGTGTAAATGTAATGGTAAAGACTCTCTATATTTTTCTTTCATTTGTAAAAGCAGTTTCTCCTGAGTGTCATTTACAACTTTGAAGTTACCTCTCTCCTTTAACTTAAACCTCCAGAGGTCATAAGATTTGCACTCATTGTGAAAATATCCTTTCAGCTTTGCCATTTAGCATTATCTGGCTCCATCTTGGCCTGTGTCGAGATGATTTATGATGTTTTGTTCTTGCGGCTGCGTTCCCTCGCCCGGCGTCCTGCTGCTCCTGCTGCTGCCATTAGTGCCAACACTTAGTGCTGATTCTGGTCCTGAAAAATCCAACAAGCATTTGTCAAATTCTGAGCGCCATTAGAGTCCATTAGAGGATGAAATTGGGGACATGTGAGACTTTAGAGCCAAGATCATAACTTTGGATTCCACCCAATCAGCCTAAGAGCAACAGTCTTTCAACACTTGGGAAACAGACTGAGGTAATACAGAAATAAATTGTAGAAGGACACCGTAAATATCAAACTTTTAGTACAAATGCCTATAGGAGTATCAAAGAAGTATACACACAGATAATATTGTTAGGAACTGTCTTGATGAAAATACTACTACTACTGATAGAGAACATTTTTTTCTCTCTGTCTACAGAATACAATAATTATTGCAGCTTTACATAAGCCTAATTGAAATGACTACCAACAGCGACGCCTGCTGGCACAAACTGGAACAGCACTTCGTCCTGTAGGTCACGTGGACCTTTCCAGCCACTGACTTAAGTTCCTCCCCGGACCTAAATGTTCGTTGCACACAAAACAGGCATGGCGTCCTTCAATCAGAGTCACAAGTAACAGACATTTATCCATTTGCTCTTCTGTATCTATTCTAGCTTTTTTTCTTTATGTAAATGTAGAAATATTCTTCACAATGGCGACCAGGACCGTGTGCCAAGTTCTCCAGCGCCGTGAGTAACGTTAACTGGGTAGCATTAGCATGGGAGCTAGCTAGGTTGAAATGATGATGATGGGTTGTAGCTTCATATTGCAGGTGAGTCTGGATAAATAGATCGTTTCTGTTGTCAGAGCAGACATTTTGAGTTGACATAGCAGGAAAAGCACATGTGTACATTAATGGCGTCCTAGTAAGTTATTCCAGTGGGTCCACAATGCCGGGACCTGCCCTGAAGTGGAAGGCAGCCATCATTAATTTATTGCACCTGTGCGTTTTCTGCCGTAACATGTTAACATGTCTGTTACCCAGCTTTGACACAAGTGGTGTCGAAGTTCATTAAAAGCTCTTAAGTAGGGTTACATTATTGTTAAACTCTGAATGAAACTTATTTAGAAGTCTCGACTTCAACTTAGTGTAAGTGTGACAGTACTGTATATTAAGCTGTAATACCTTTTTAAAACAACTGAGATATATATATATATATATATATATATATATAAGTTTTCAGTATTGTTAGTGTGTGCAAATGGTATGCTGACATTAATTAGAAAGTTAAAGGAAATGCATATCCTGACTTTTATCTAATATGGGACAAGCTCCATAAACACTGGAGCCTACACTTCCCATAATGCAACTGTTTTCTAAGTCCTACTCTTCAAGCCTGCAATGTAAAATTGTTGGATGACCCCCTTAAGTAATAGTAACACCAATAACAAAGTGGTGTCAACATAACAGCAGTATGATGCTGTAGGTGAGAATTTCTAAGTTTAGTGATGAGAGAATCCTCTGCTGTCCTTCTGGTTCCTCTTGTCCCTCCTGAATCCCTCTTTTTTTGCTTGAATCCATCCATTTGTCCTCTTCCCCCCTCCACAGGCTTTGCATCTGCTGTGGCGGCTGTGCGTCCTCCGTCTGCTGAGGTCCGCAGCCAACGCAACGCCGTCTTCTCCAGAGAGCTGGCCAGGCAGAGGGCTCTGTACCCTCGCATCGAGAAGATAGAGGTGTCCATGCAGGGCCTGGGGCTGGATGGTACTCTGCTCATCATGAACAGAGGAATGTCCACGCCACTGAGCTGCGCCAGACGTGAGTGAAAGGGAGTGTGGATGTGAGATTAATCTCTGTGGGGATGCAGGAAATGTGTGTTATCCCCACAACTTGGAATCTTGAAATGAATTCTCCCCTGATTTAACCCTTCTTGTAGCCATTTTTAAAGTCAGGTCAGCCTTTCCTGTAAAACACAACCCACAATCTCTAAGAAACTAAACCCCTCAGCTTCATTTGCATGTATTGATAATGTACTGCGACATGTTTCACTGTAAATGAATACTTGTTTTGTGATTGCATGAACTCCTCTGTGTGTGTCCCTCAGACCTGACAGAGTATCATGTGACCAACTCAGTACTGGCCCTGGTGGACGGGGAACCGTGGCCTCTCCACCAGCCCCTCACAAACTCCTGCTCACTCACTCTGCTCACATTTAAAGACAGTGACCCAACACTGGTCAACCAGGTACTTTTACAACAAAATAATATTTTATTAACTATTGTTTTGGGCATTGAGCATCTCCTGCTTTTTATGTGTGATTTAGGAAAGAGAGAAATGCGGAAAGTCTGGGAATTTTCCTAGATTTTCACGGGAAGTAAATCAGGAAATTTTAGAAATGTGTAATTGTTACGTATTCTGTAATTTCTTCCATATGTTTATTTCAGTACATGTAGTGTTTTTAAAGATTGCATGGCCAATTTACAGCAGGCCCAGCTTTAGCGAGACTTTTTACTCCACTTTTTAAATGTATGACCTTCAAGGGAAGGTCTGTCTTAACACAATACTCACATGTCCATTTGTACAGTTAAATAGTTGTATTTAAATTGTGTGCTCTAATTGTTCCTCCTGCCGTAAAGAGATAGCTTCCTAATGCGTTTCTAATAAGTCTTTTAAGATGGACTTAAAAAATGTGAACCTACCCTTTAAACATCAACTAACTAGGAAGAAATTGCATTTTTGGGTAATAAAGTGCTCTGAATTGGTTACGTAAAGTCATGGAGGTTTACAGCAAAGTGAGAAATGTACAGTATGTATTCTGAGGTATATGGTAGTACCTCTATATCCAAATGTATATGAATCCAATTGAAGATGTTAAAGCTGCCATCTGCACTATAAATTCACTTGATGTGAATCTCCTACAACAGGAACTGTGTGAAATCAGGCATCTTTTACATTGACTTGTGCTTGCCCCCTGTCTTGGGTCTCAATAATACCACAAAAGCCCAACAGATATACTGTACACACTGATTACACAAAATAAAGACCTTGTGGTGCACAGTCCATACCTCAGCTGTCTCAAAGCTTCTAAAATCCGTCTCTGTCAGCTTTTATCTGCATGTCTTTGTGATCAGTGTAATAAATGGCATCAGGAAAATCATGAAAAGAGTTTGGGACATTCAGCGTGTCCTCTTGTTTTCCCCTGAGGCCTATTGGCGCTCGTGCGCTGCCTTGCTAGGCCAGGTGCTGGAGACCGCGTTCAAGGACGACTTTACAGTGGAGCTGCTCAGCACACCAGAGGTGCCAGGTAGAGGAGCTTCTCTTTGTCTCCAGATTTACCCCGAATTTCTGTTTGGTCTAGAAATCTCTGCCAGGAACTTCTGAGACAGAATTGAAAGGCTCACTTAGATGCGGTGTTTGGTCTTTTCATGTTGTCAGACGTCCAATAGAACATACATAAAACAGTTTGTTGTATTTCTGTAAAAACTAACTATTTAGGCTCATTAAACATAATTCTTGGCAGGTATTCTTTTTAGTTTACAATTTTCATGTGTTTCCCTGCAGTCACTTCAGGGGCCTTCTGCTGTGACGTGGTGCTCGACCCTCAGCTGGACTCATGGACTACCTCTGAGGTGTGTGTGTGGTCAAAAGCATCTGCAGTCATTACTAAGCAAACATTTTCCAGTATTGACAACAATAAAATATAATGGTGTCGTTTCCATCAGCTGGTGCATGAGCTTCGTTTTTAAGATGTGGATGTATTTGAAATGTTTTTCTGCCGTCCTTTATAGAATATCTTTAACATAAAGGTTCTTGCTTGTTAGTCATTTCACCCAATTCTTCTGGTAGAAAGTTTCTAGTCTCTTGCACCTGTAACCATCTACACTACTGCAGCCAGATGAGAATTTCAGCCATTAGAGGTCAGCAAAAACTGACAATTTTCAGCTTTTTGAAGTGATATTCCACCCCAAATCTATCTTTTCAGTATAAAATACTCGCATATTAATTTTAGTCTTTATTTAAATGTGTGTGTGTGAGTGAGAAAGAGAGACAGCTGGTGATGTATTACAGGGTGCATTTTTATTATCACCTTTGAAGTGATGCCTCTGTTGTCACCAGAAGTTGCAGGGGAGGAATGAATCAGCTTTTATGTGTTGCTTTGTGCCTTGGATTGCAGAACTCCTGTCTCTCTTACTGTACCTGATCCTGTTCGAGTGTGAGCGAATTGCGTTTGTAAACCAACATGGCTGTTATTCTCTCCAGGAGTCGTTGCGGTCTCTGACCCGAGGGGCCCAGCAGCTGATCCACCAGGACCTGGCCTGGGAGCCTCTGGAGGTGGCGCCCTCTGTGGCGCTGGAGGTCTTCTCACACAGCAGGTAGACTGACTCCTGCTCAGTACTGTCTACCACTGATACTCTTTCATAGCTCCTTTCACTGCTGTCCGGCTGTTCCTGTGCCTTTTTCTCGCTTCATACCTCTGTCCTGCTTGTGTCTCTTTGTTTCCCTACCCTGTATTGTCTCTCCCCGGTATTCTCATAAACACATGATCACTATTGTTGTTGAGCTTTTTCTTTGTCTCTCCCAGGTGTAAACAGGAAGAGGTGGAACAGAAGGCAGCCCAAACTCCCAAAGGCACAGTGATGCTCTACAGGTGATTTTTTTTCATGCACATTTTGGTTTAAACCTTAATTTTTGCCTACATGTTTCCAGCGTTGCCAGTTTCAGGTCACATTCTGTACATCTAAAGGAGGGTATATATTTTGTACATCTCCCATAATCATTTACCGTTTTCCATGTTTTTGGTATTTTTTTTTTTTTTTTTTTTTTTGTAGATGTGCTGACCATGTGCTGCTGAGTATGGGCCCCCTGGTGGCCAGGACAGGCCTGTGCGCTCAGTACGAGGTGACGGCCCTTCACAGCCTGGGACAGGGACCCTGGGGCCTTCACCGTCGAGCACAGGGCCTCTCCCTGCCTCTGCAGCTGCAGGTAGGGACATGTGAGGAGTGTGTGTGTGTTTTATTTTTTCATTTTGTTTACTTTTTTTGTGTCCATTTGTGATTGCACTGGCATGAAAACCTACATGTAAGACAGTTTCTTAGTTGTATTTTAAAATCTTGATTAGTTTGACCTGACCTCTGTTGGCATCTTAACTTTAGGCAATTACAGGTTTTTAGTGTAACAAAGAAAAAAGATATTTTACTTACACAAAAAGTGATTCTATAGCAGTCTGCAGAGGTTTCCCTCTGGATTATTAATACAAAACAGCTCATATATGGCATTTGATTGAGGTTCTAATATCAAAGCTTGTCCTGTATAATAGCACAGAAGTGTATGGTGCAGTAGAAGTACTTCGTCAGTGTCTACATGTGCCCGCAAGTCACGTTGTCTTCCTCTCTGCAGGCTTACCACACAGTCTGGAGGAAACTGAGGCAGCGGGCAGAGAAACTGGTAAGAACAACAAATACCTCTGTTTCCTACCTCACACAGTCGCCCAACAGCAGTGACATCAAAGCTGATGCGCTGAGTCTGGTCTAGATGTTGCATACTTGTCCATGTCCAAATGCCTGCCTGTTCCACATTCAGCCAGCTTGCTCCCTGGCTGAAGCCATCACTTCAGATTTCACAAAGTAGCCAGAGGATAGGATTTAACACTGCTATTTTTATTGCTTTGCATTTATATTTTGGCAAAAAAGCCGAGAGAGAGGAGACGCAGAGTGGGCTGCAGTGTTCAGGAAAAAGCAGGTCTCATCCTCCTCATGAAGGACAAACTGCTGTTTTCTGAACTCCACATCAAAGACACACACGCTAACTCGAGATCCAAGGAAGAAGTATTTTTAAATCTCTCCAGGTTCAAGGCTCTTTATTCTAGACGTTGTACATCATGACACTCGAATGGATGCAAAGTTGAATCTGCTCTGTCTGAGTGTAACCAAGCTTGACTGAAGGAGAAGCGCAAATTCTTGAAATTCAAACTAGGCTGCGAGTTAATTTTGGATGGAGCCATCTAGGCGAAGTATATTTTGCTGCAGCCTTTCTGGCATTCTCTGTGCATCACTGATTACGTAATGAAGAAAGGGAAAAAAAAAAAAAAGATGTACTCGTTAATAGACACACTTGATTTGGCATCTGATGACATACTGTGCTCTGTGGCCTACATTTTATTTTCAGGGAATTGAAACATCACTTTATTAAAGACAAAAGTATGGACGTCATAGTTTGACCGACATTCAAAGTGGAGGATATTTGGATCACGTCTTTCTGGAGTTTTTACAAGCACAGGATTAGCATTCAGAGCTGCTGCAGGAGCTGCAGGACCTCAGTTTTATGGTCTTAGAGGACACTGTTCCATATGACACACTAATGTTTGCTGTTTAGAGTGTGCACATGATGTGTATAGAGGGCAGCCGTCCTGTCCTTTGCGTCTCATTTGTTAATAGAGCATCACTACCACTAATCAGTAGAGGAGCTATAAACTGAAACAGGCCTTCTGAAGGACGTTTATACTGCAGCATTTTCTATATATATAAGTAAACCAAGCCTAATGCACATAATATCCATCTGTTTAACAGCTCATGCTGATGGACAGAGATAATTTACGACCACGTCCATGTTTTCATTCTTCCTATAAAACCACAAGACTCTGGCTTGTCTCGTCTTGCTCAGTGTTTCCAGATAAAACGTCCGTCTCTTCTTCCTGTGGAAAAACTGCCGAAGTTGTGAGGGATATCAAGCTACATTAAGAAACAGCTGCGAGGACTGGACTGAAAACACAATTTGAAACATGGGCTCATGTATTTCACTTCAGAATTTTTACACAGTTAATAGTTCAGGTATTACAACTTATGTTATTTTGGCCATCATTGATAAAGATTCATATAAAGACCTTTTTCATTTTTTAAATCCATTCTTGGTAAACTACCCTGGAATCTGTTGCGTTTTTGTACCGTGCACCCTCGGGCTTTGGAGTCATTTACAAGATGAACTTCATTTGGAAAGGCTGCCTTCATATCAGGTATTTCAACACCTCATTCAAAAAACGTTTGGTAACACTTTAGATTATAGCCCACAAATTACAGTGTAGAAGCAGGTACCAGCAAGTACTCACAAAGTACTTTATTGGTACCCCGTATGTACAGAATATTTGCTCTTTAATGGGTTAAAATAGTCAAGCCTCTCTGTTTCATGTGTGTCAGGTCTTATTTTTATTGATTTTATGGGAATATTGTAAATACCAGTAATTATGTGTGTCTTTACCTGACTGTATGTTCACTACTCTATATTACCATTTACCAGATAATTCTCGTTTATTTCAACTTGCGTCTTATTTAGTCATTTTGGCCATAATTTCAATCAGTTATAAAAAGATTGTACTCTCCAAAGGAAGTGCCATATTGCTGTAACAAAGTCCAACTGGGCAGAAACATGAGCAGTCAGACAATTAAAATGGGTTGTTCACACGCCTACAGTTTACAGTTTAGAACATGCTTAATTTTAACCGTTGTGTTTTCAAGGTTAGGAATATGTTTGAATTTGAATATACTCCTTGAAAAATGCTTGATTTTGACACAATCACTCATTTAAACCAAAAATCTTCTAATATTTGAAATGAAACAATCCCATCATATTTGTTTTTTGTGTCCTGGCATTTATAGTAACAATTTAGATGCTATGATAAAGGCTTCGAGAGTCTGGAAATTTTTGGTTTAGGTACCTTGAAAGTGCGTGAAAAGTGCTTGAATTTTGCTCTTAAAAAGCTGTACGAACCCCGAGTTTAGCCAGATTATTTAAACCACTGCATTTTAGGTAAAACAGAAATGTCGCTAATGCACAGGAAACCTGGCAGTTGGTCTTTCAACTGTACGAAAAAGTTTATATTGGCAAAGTCTTTATTGTTGCTTAAGTTGGATTAGATGTTGCAGAGTACATTTCATATTGAGTCTGCAGTTTTTAGCATTGGACTATAAGTGTTTCACCTGAAAGGCAGATGCAGGTGGACAAAATAACAAGAACACCTTACAGTCTAATGCAATCCTGTACAGTAGCCCTTCAATAAAAAAATTTGAGTGTTTTAAAGATCAAATTTTATAACTTTGAAGGCTGTGGTGTTTGTAATATTTCATATTGTAAAGTTGAAAGGTTTGTGTTATTTTGCCCACCTTATGTGCTACCGTACAGAACTCACCAGAAACAGGTTTATAAAAGCAGCGAGATGTGGGCGGGCGCATTTTGTGAGCCGGCTGCAGGCAGTAGGGAAGCGTGTCCCCCGTCTGCCTCCAGCTGGCGCTCAAAACACGGCCGCCCACGCTCCAAACAGATGCCTCCACAGCCCTCTAACATCTCTGCAGAAATGTCCTTTTTAAAGGTTATTTTTAGATAATTTCTACTTTATTGAACCTTCACCAAAGACAGAAAAGAGGTTTAGAGAAGGGGACATAACTATTATTAAAATAATTAACATATGTGGCTTTTTCTTTCTCTTTTTTTGCACAGGTTGAGGCGTACAGACCTGAAGAAGTGACACCACCCTCTCCTCCTGACTCAACTCCACCTCCGACCAGCCAGTAACGACCTCTGTGTAACCTTCCACACACACATACACACTTTGACATGTATCCGGTTGTGTTATTTGTTCAATAAATGTGTAAAAAAACAAAGTGACAAATCACCTCCACACATCTTTCTTATGAAAATTGCCGCACATTGAAGGGAATCGTTTCCTGCGACGCCATTGTCGTACAAAACACAAGTGTCCTTCTTGCATTGGCTGCTTGGGTTTATAACTGTTGAGCTGATTGCGGGCGTGTAGGAGTGAGAGAAGAGTGAAAATGGAAACACGTGGATGTGCATTTGTGTGTGTCAGCAGTTTGCTTAACAACAAAAGCGGAGTGTGTGTATTGGCTGAAGGTCAGGCAGCAGTGCAGCTGTTGTGTCTATCACTCATCAAACAGGTGGCTCTCAATCCTCAGAGTGTGTTTGGAGTCAAGTGTGAGAAAGTGTGAGCGAGCCATGAGGCAGTTTCTATTTTCCTTTTTTTCCCCCGGTGTTTTGACACATTAGACACAACTTTCCTGGTTTCTGCCAGAGATCGCCCTTTTCTTCATCCAACAAAATCCCAGCCACTGTACATCATCAATGTGTAAAGATGCTGTAAATGTAGCTCTGAATCACAGGCTTAAACTGTTTGGTACCACTTTCCAATAAGGCACCTTTTATGGAAGCTTTATAAAAAATTATTTACTGGTTAATAATTATTAATGGCCAGGGTTCGTTCTTTAAGCCATCAAGTCTGCAGTTACAATTGTTAGTAATCAATTAAGGGTCATGGGTTTCTTACTTTCTAACAAGCCATCAATTCTGTAGTAAGGAATATAAATAATAAAACTCGGATGACATAAAGAAAATTGAGCAGCGCCCCCAGACTCTTCACCCCCTTCCCCTCCCCCAATTGTACATTACAGATCCCCATTTGAGATTCCAGCCTCTGCCCCTGCGTGTTCCTTTGGACAAACAAGAAAAGTGAAAGATGGGTAGCATAAAACAAAGCAAAACCCCCTTATGTTCAGATTATCTAAGGAATGATTCCGTTCTGCTTCTCTTATTTTTTCCTGCATGTAATCAGTCCAACTGTATCAATCACCACCAGGAGACGGCTGAAGATTGAGCAAAGCCTCAGGCCAGAAAAGTTAGCCGCTGTTCAGCTGTTCCTCCCACTCAAGCATCCTACCACCGCTGCCACTTCCCCCACACCAACACACGCTGACAATGTGTGAGACACACCCAAGGACATATGCCTCCGTCTTAGAGCCAGTCACACCACCAGCACCAATTGAGATGTTTGAATCGGTGCCCTCAATTCCTCGCTCCTGGAGTGCCTGAGAGATGTTTAGGAATGGCTGTTTACCTTTTTATTAACGGTTAAGTTGTATTTCATCCTTCATAGGAAATAAAATCAAAACAGACTGCAGCACCCACAAACAAATCAAAACGTCCATTGAAATCCATATCTAATGATGAAAAGTTATGGAAACAAAAAAGCCCACATACATCTAGATCTTTCTCGTGCAAAATTCCCATTTGAAATCACATTTAACAAGGGCAGGATGTTGGTTTTGGGATAGTTCAATCAATATAGTAACACTTTCTGATAGATGCCCTTTATAAAGTTGTAATCGGCGTCTTTTAATTGTTATTAATCATTATAGATCAGTATAACCATAATTAAGAGCAAGTTTTGGGTTGCCAGGTTATGAAAAAATGCTTCTGCTGGTGTTGATACGTAATAATTCAGTTATAAACATTAATAAATGTTGTTGTTGAATGGATTTTGGTCCAGATCTTCTTTTCCAGAAGGTAAGTGGTCATATGATCCATATACATCAGGCAAAGGGACTGGCAACCTGGTAAGCTGAAAGTTGTTTTTATTAATGCCTTGTGATCTATAAGTTAGTAAATTATTTAACTATTAATAAAGCCATTAGTTACAACTCATAAACCCTTTAGGCTCTAAATGGTTCCTTATGAACAAGTGGATTCACATCCCCACAAGACTTACGGAAATAAACTAATATTTACGTTAACTTGTAGATTAGTCCCTAAAATATAGAAACAGGAAATCAGGCTGTTCGGAGGGATTTAGATTTAAATGTTCCATATGTGGCTTGCAAATAAATCTGTGGGCTTAAAAAAACACAACACTTAGGGGTCAAACTGGGTCCCACTCGGGCTAAGGTATGATGGGGGGCCACACCTTGTTGCCATACCCAGTTGACTCCCGTTATGTGGCCATTTGGTCGTGCAGTGCGCGTCTTGGACACGGCGCTGCGCTCTCGGCGCTCTGCCGCTCTGCTCATCTGAAAGCACACCCCGCCCTCCCTCCACCTCCATCTCCATCTCCACCTCAATCAGCGCCGAAACCGCACAGCAAGAGGAGGGAGGACGTTCATCCGAGTGTGTGATTGTAACCGAAGCACGCCGCTCCCAGCCAGACTTCCTACCCAGGACACCGGCGTCTCTGACCGATCGGTCCCGGAGGTGCGTCCCGCTCATCCGCTCGCCTGCCAGCAGCTCCGCGCCGCGCCGCTCCGTTCAGCGCCTGGTCGGTTCGCTCGCTTCCCCACTGGAGAACAGTTTATTCCTTGGAAGCTGGATGAATTATTGGAGAGTTGTGAACAAGTGCGAGAAGAAAGCTGAGGCTCGGGATCTGCCTCCTCGCTCCGTCCAGGGAAGACGAGACTCCGCCAGAGTTGTGGACGATAATGGAGGGGACGTCCCTGTATCTTCCTATTGTTATTTTACTGATGCAATGTAAGTGGCAAACGGAAACTCTTCATTCAGAAGAACTAACGGTTTCTCCACTTCTCTCCAGGAGATAAAGTGTTAAATAGCAGCTTTAGTGCATTTTAACTGATCTTGTTACTTTTAACAAGTGACAAATTCTGTGAAGGGACACCTTTTGTTTTTTTTTTTGTTTTTTAAAAAAAAAAGTCGTTTCAGTGACTTTTTTCTATTTATTTTATTTATTTATTAGTTGTATATTGCCTCACACTTGATTCTAACATTGCATTGGAATTTTTAGTTGTAGAATTACACATTTTAAAGTTAAATATAAAAAAATAATTTTTGCACTCCAATTTTGTTGTAAAGTGTAATTTTTGTCCTCAGTTCCCCAGTTTAGTTAAATCCCCTCTGTGAGAGTGGGCTGTGGTTGGCCCTAAAGTTGCACTTGGCAGTGTGCCACCTAAGGGTGTGGGCGGCATGGTGGTGGCGGGTGGGCACCCGTTTTGGCAGAAGAGGTGGCAGATCCGTGCATGAGGTCAGTGGTTGGATTACCACCAGAAACTTCAAACTGTTTTTTCCTTGTGATGAAGTGTTTTCATAGCAGGGATGATACCTGGAGCCTGAAGGGTTTGGAACAAATCAAGAAAAATACAAGTGAAAATGAACATGAGAGAACCTGTTTCTCTGGAAAAAAAAAAATGTTTTTATGATCCTGCATGGAAACCTGTGTGGCATGCAGGAAAAGAGAAAGCAGTATTGGGCTCCAGGGGAGCAGTAGGAGTTTGAGATGGATGTGATGAGACGGTGAGAGTGAGTGACGCATATTTTACTCTGTGTTGTCCAGATTTTGCCACCTGTCAGGCCACCAGGTCACGAGTTCGTGTGCGCCCTGTCCTGCTGTGGACAACCTGACAGAAATCGCTCATCATCTGGAACACGGATAGATGTCAGCAGTTTAAACAGAGCAGCATTAAATCTGCCTCAGCTCTACTGCATGTCTGTGCAGTGTATTGTTTAAAAAAAAAAAAAAAATCTAGGAGGAAATGTTTTGGGTGGGTCTCCGTAGCAAGAGACCAACCCCCCCACCTCCCACATACACACACTGTGTCTGACAGAGACAGCTGTTGCTCACAGGGTTACAGTCATACAGAGAGGCTTTGTTCAAATGGAGAACACACACACACACAGTCCTCACCCTGTTTTTCTCTGTACCCCCACAGCCTTGAAACGTGTGTGCCGTCCACATTCATGTTATCTATATTGCACAGCCAGACAGCATATGTCCTATGGGTCCATGTCCCTTCCTCTTTCACTTGTGCCCTGTTAATTTGAATAAGTGCCTTAATTATTGCTGCGCCATGCTTTTGACCTCGGCGCAGCCCTGGCAACACCCACCCCAGTCTCTGTAACACTCCGTACGGACCACGTAATGAGAGTAAAGCTGCGTGCCAAGGAGCGAGCGTGCCATCTTTCTATTTTTGCTCAGGCAAGAGGGTGGCTGTCCCTCTGTGAGTTTAAGCTGTCGCAGTGTTTGGTTGATGTTAATGCCACGCACGAGGTGTGTGTGTGTGTAAGCTTGTCTGTGTTGATGCCTTTGTCTAGATGTTGATGTGCTTCAGAGCCTTAGCAGAAGCATTTTAATTACCACAGTGGACATATCTGATGCCATATTGGAAGACCACTAGAGATCTGCTTCTGTGAAACACATGAAAAACTTTTTAAAAAGTCTATACAAGCAATGTTCTGACACTCATTTCATTTTGTTTCGTGCTCGTTAAAATTATCTTTTTGGTGTCGCAAATCTACTTGAACTAACGCTATACGGCTTGATAAGGCCACCAAATTAGCTACCTTCTCAGGTGGCCAAAGATGCTCGCCTCAACAGCGGCCCCAGTACGTGCCTGTTTGTTGGACTCACTCCTGATGGATGGAGAAGAAATTTCAGGTTCCGATGGTGGTCCAAATCTGGCTCGAGTGCTGCTAACTTGAGCTCTCTTTTAGCAATTCTGTAATAGTTCTTTTTTGTTGCAAACCACTGAGCTAGTTTATGTTGCTTTTGCCTTACGACATTTTAGTCCATGTCTACATCGCAAGGCTGGAACATGCCTCTTTGGGCTGCACGGGTGTCGTTAGTGGTCATTTAGGTGGCTTTTTGTTCTATTTCGTACAGTTGTTGAACGTGCCTTCCAACAAAAGTTAGCTCAATTGATGCATTTACTGGGCAGAAGACTGAGCTACAACACTGAAATGACATCCAGTGCTCAGTGGGCCAGCTTGGCATGCTAGCTTACATTTGTCTCTAAACGCGATTAACATTCCTTGTTGACTTCTTGGACAACAGGCCTTTCATTTAGGGAGCTACACCATGTTAACATTACCCACCATGCAATTGTGAAATGATCTGAACAGGCCATGTGTTCATTGTCTGCCTCGACGCCTTTGTAGTTAATTGAGGCCATTGAAGCTGACAGTGTTCATAGTAGTGGAGCACACAGTGAAGCACGACACGGGCAGTGGGACCTCACGCACAGCCTCTTTGCTCATTTTTTGGTGTGTGTGTGTGTGTGTGTGTGTGTGTGTCAGTCAGTGCAGCAGTAAAGTGCGGGCATGTTGTCAGCCCTGCTACATTTCTTCTTTCTCAAAGAGACACCCTTCAAGGTGGCGGCAGGCCTGGTCTCACACTATGTGACAAGAGCTTCTCCCATTCACAGTCCTACTGTCTGAGAGGATGTCCCTCGCCTTCAATCCCACTCGCTCTTTTATTCATGCTTCTGCAGGTCTCTGGTCCCCTGCACCACCCTCCACCCCCCGCCCCACTTCATTTGTATTCTATTCTTAGGGCCGCTCATCTCTCCTTTGTCGTTCCTTCTCGTCCCTTTCTAATCTCATTGTATCGCCCTCCCTCAGTGAGACAATGTTCCTTAGAGGGTGTCGAGGTACGCGACCCAAGGCTACGATGATAATCCTGTTACACTGCCGCAAGTGAACACATGGCAAAGCAAGGGGAAGACGGAGCGTCTGGAGGGAGAGTGTGCCATTTTAATTCACTTAGCTTAAAGTTTGACCAAGTGAAGCTGGTGTAAATTGAGCCAACTTCAGGAAAAGCTTTTAAAAAACTTGGATGCACGTTATGCTGCATTTGGCAGATGACATTATTATTGTATAGGCTGTTGTTTATTTAAAAGCTCGTTTAAAAATGGCCCTCATAGAAATTAGAGAGAGTGAGACCTTTGTGTCTGCATAGAAATATCATGCTCTTTTTGTATGGCCATCGAATATGGCCACCTTCCTGTTCTACTCAGCACTTCCTGCCCTTTGTCTCATCTTGCCCTCCATTCTCCATGTCACCCCTCCCTTTCAGAGGAGAAAATTTCTCATAGTAATCATCAGTAACAATGGGCCTGCACAGGAATTTACTGACGAACAGGAAACTGGACTCACAGTAATTTCAGTACACATGTTTTTAAGCTTAGAATAGTTAGATTTTAATCTGTACACGTCATGACATTTGCAGAAATAATGGCAGGGAAAGTAAACGATGGTTTGTTTCCTGGGCTGAGTTAAGCTTTTTGCTTTCAAGAGTATGTGAAGTTGACATCTTCATTACGCCAAATTAGACGTTTTTCATAGCTCTTAATGTTCTGAGTAAGTACCCCTGAGGCCCATTCAACATTTATTATATATAATTTAAAAAATGCATGGCCTTAAGTCTAAAAATCTTTTTTCCCTTTTCTCAATTTGCACGCTTTTGGGAGCTGTTTTTCCCTCAAGTAACCTTCACCCACATCAAACCTGTATTTAACAGGGCGACAAGACGATAATCCTCCCTGTAAACCAATCAGCACACAGGAAAGGCAGCTCCTGCTTCCTCTTCCTGTTTGGATGTCGGGTATCGGTGACACACAGATGGCAGGGGAAAAGAACACGGACAATGTGTCACCTGCCTCTTCCTAATGCCCCCCATACATCAGGTTAATCTTGACAAGCTTCTCTTGTGAGTGGTGACGTAGTCCTAACCTGCGCTTCACTAAACATACGGCGGGCTGCTCCTTAACCCCGCTGGATTAAAAGTGGAAGAGGAAGTAATCCTGCCCTTACCTCAGATCTCCTGGAGAAAGACTCGGTGTGCCTCAGACACTAGAGCAAGAGAGAGCAAAGACGGCCATTAAGCATTCTCCTCTTGCAGTTGGCGAGCAATGTGGAGCACTTTACCCACTTCACCTTGCCCCCTAATGGATGACGAGCGATATTGCATTCTGAACTGCTCTCACCCCTCTTTCTTTTTTATCTCCCACTCTCCTTCCCTCTTCTTCTCCACCACCACCAGGTTCCCCCTCCACTCCTGTTACCGTGTCGACCAACAGACACAAGGTGGAGGTGCGCGAGTTCTCAGGTGAGGCAGAAAAAGCAGCTCATCCCACTTTGGAGTCATTTTTACCCTCAAGACTTGCTGTTTTATCATATTCTCTCTGACAGAATAAACCACAAGGCTATAAATAGACCAAGCAGTTAAAAATGCCACTGATTGAAGGCTTCGCTATTCTGCCATAAATATCTCATTGGTCGCGTTCCCTTTTTCAGATGCAGTGCTGTCCTGCATATTCCGCACAGAGATAGACCAGAACCCACGCATCGAGTGGAAGAAGAAGGGGAAAGATGTTTCCTTCGTGTACTATAATGGACACTTCAAAGGTGAGAAAGTGGCCTGTTGCTCTTTATCCCCTGGGTGACCAACAGGGCATTTGTTTTAATCTGCTTGCAGTACCAGCTGGAAGGGGTTTACCACACAGGATGGGAAAAAAAAATCCCAGGAATGATGGACAAACTATGAGAGATATTTTAGCACAGTCAATGTGTGAATGGTGTCAAGACATAAAATTTTAAGCTGTCTCTTATCCTTGATCCCTCTCCTTTTTGTGGTTGAGGATGTGAATTTAATGGGTGAAATAAATAATAAATCATACAGTAGCTTTCACCCGGTCAGTCTCTGTTATAGACTGCGCAGTTAGCCTCTGACCCATCCCCTCCTCTTCATTGGCAACTCTGCTTCACAAAGTTAGTTTAAAAGGTGGAATGAATTAAAGAGTTACTGCTTTCACAATGTTGCCTTATTTCTTTAGAAAGAGCTGCTGGCAACAAGTATCTTGTAAATTCATGAAAAGTCATGCCACTGAAACCTACTCTCCCACCCACTGGCTGGATTATCTAGTTAGGGGGCCCTTGGGTAGCACATTTGCCTGTAAATGTAACTTGTAGCCTCCAAGACCCTATTCAAGTGCAGTGCAAACTGGGGCTTTTAGGGTCCCTCGAGGTCTGGGGCTGTTGCCTACTGTACTCTTACAAAACACACAACACCAAGCTTAACTTTTTTTTATTGTGGCATGAAAACGTTAGTGTTTTCCTCTAATCCTGAAAAACTGTAAGAACTCAGAAATGCATGATGGTCTGTGTAAACAAGTTGACTTTTTACAGGTTCATAACCAGTTCAGAATAACTTGTGACCTTTGTTAAAAGCCAACTTCTCTTTGCTGGAAAGCAGCTGTTGAGTTTACAACACCACATTTTTTTATCCCAGATTTTGTCAAACAAAAATGTGACGGTGGTTTAGAAAGTAAAGTAGACATCGTCATGATGTATTTATTTCAGTCATACTGCAGTGGTTTGATTAATTTTAATGATAAATCAATTACAAATGCGGAAGACATTTCCTCTCCTTTCTCTCAGGTCCCTTTGAGGGCCGGGCGACCATAGAAGCAGCCACGGTAACACTGAAAAAGGTTACCCAAGAGGATGCTGGGGAGTACCGCTGTGAGATCAGTGCTCCTCTTGACTCCGTCAACCTGGGCGAGACCAACGTCACACTCAAAGTCCTGGGTACGACCGAAAGAGAATCAATGATTTAAAACAAAAAAAAGCCTTTAGGAGATTGGCTTGTTTTTCCAGGTTTTGCTTGTTTCTGTAATTCTTATCTTGTCCTGTCCTCCAGTGCCCCCACACACCCCGTCCTGCGAAATCCCCAGTGGGGCAGTGACGGGCTCAGTGGTGCAGCTGCGCTGTAGGGACCAGCAGAGCATCCCACCTGCTACATACTCGTGGTACAAGGACAGCCAGCCTATCAGCCCGCCCCGCCTTGCCAACGCCACCTATCTAATCAATTCACACACAGGAATACTGGTGAGTGTGTGTACGGGGAGATGGTTCACACTGTCTGCCTGCAGTATCAGATCTTATTGAAACAAGCGAGGAAATGATTGTCAAGTTTTGTCGAAAGCACTTTCTGATTTGATAGTCGGTAACGTGTTGCTCAAGAAAACTTCAGCACATTCCTGCAGCTCTTTAATTTTTATGTCATATTGTACATTATTTTGATAATCATTTTTCATGTTATTGTCTATTTATGCTTCTTGACTCACAGTACTTGTTTTATCTTATGCACCAAAGCAAATTCCTTGTATGTGTAAACCTGTTTGGCAATAAACCTGATTCTGATTCTCTTCTGCAGGAGTTTAAAGCTGTAGCCAAAGAGGACACCGGCCGCTACAGCTGCCTGGCCTCGAATGGAGTGGGACCGCCAAAGATGTGCGAGGGCAAGCACATGACCATAGGTAGGTGTGTGTGTGTGTTTCTCCACACTTCATCCTGTCTCTTCCCCCACACCTTTCAGCACTAGAAAAATCAGGGATGCAGTGGAGAGGAAAAACCCACGGCACTTATTTGACCCTGCTTCTAAAACCTGAAGGGCTACTGCATCCATTTTGGGACAAATTACACATTCTAAAGTTATGCTGTTTTGTTTAGAAAGGTCTGCTTGCTAATAAATGATATAATTTACTCTAGGTTAATGCAAGCAACCATTTTATGCACTTAATAAATTACAGGAAATGACATTAGATAGAGTTGCATTAAAATTGTTGATGTTTAGAGACTTTATGGTTAGGAGTGTTAGGAGTTCATATATTTCCCCTTTTTTTGTGACTTATTGGTTCAATAAAATGAAATTGGAAATGGAGAGGTTTTTTTTCCCATCTATTTCCTGCTGCATATGGAAAACAGACCATAACTCAGTCTTCATTCCCTCTCGCTTCCAGAGGACGTCAACGTCGCGGCCGTGGTGGCAGCAGTGGTGGTGGTGTGCCTGGTCATCGTGGTCTGTGGATGCGGGGGATTCCTCTTGCACCGCAACGGTTTCTTCAGCCGTGAGTTTTTAAAAAAATCTAATAACCACTTTTGTCTGCTTGCTTGCATGAACAGTGCATCAATTAATAGTTGTTTCTATTCTCTCCCAAAAAAAAAAGTGATATTCACTCTGTTTTCTCTTCCATGTCCTCCTGACTCATCCATCAGCAGGACACAGAGGAAGGTAAAAGCTCTGTGATTGCATTAACATTGATGTGAACGAACACAGGCTAATACCCTACACACTGGGGGGGGGGGTTGGTTGTTGTACTTGGACTGCGTGTCTGTGTGCTGAGTCAGGACTGTATAGAGTGACAGCTGTGGCTGTGTGTTGACTCATCCAGTGATTGGCGCCAACAGATGTAAAAACCATGGGAAAAGGTTGTTTTGTTTTTTTTTTCCAAGTGATTGCTACTTTAGGCAGATGTACATCTGTTGAAGTCATGTACGTTGCAAGAGAGATGATGTGAAAATGCAGACAATTAAAGGAGGAGAAATAATCAGTGCAATATAATTATGGAATAATTACAGGCTGTTGATCAGCAAGCAATTAAACTGACTGGCTGGGTAAATTGAAATGGATTATTTAGATATTGAAGAATGAGATGGTGGCGTAACAGAGAGCTGTTAGTGCAGTGCATTGCATGTACACACAATAACAGCCCTGTCCTGCAAACACACCAGAGTGGGCGTAAGGACGTTTTGATGCTTGACTGGATGTTATTTGATTACTGGCTTGTTGCTGTACAGGCAGCGTTTGATGGAGACTCATCATGGAGCTCTCCGTCTAGGTTAAAGTCTGACGCTTATCCCAGTGAGCTAACTGGAGCTGTCATCTTCCTATTTATAGAACAGGCTTCTTCACAAAGACAATGTGACATGATATCTGATGCACCAATATTAGGCACAAGTTAACAGTGGAATGCTGATCTAGCTCTGCCTTTTAGAGAAAATGGTGAGGATGGGGGCCGATGGATGAATGTTCTATCTTGCTAAACACCGACCAGAGTCCGCTTTTAAATTGTCCTTTCAGTTGATGGTTGTTGTGAAAAAGGAGAATTTGGGTCACTGCGATTGAGATCCTAAGACTTCACTTGTGTCCTTGAACAATACACAGCTGTACTGGTAACATTACATATGTAACTCCCTCAGCTAATGTTTCAGGAAATATACAGTAAATGTGTTGTATGATGGCATATCACTGCCAAAATCTGGATGTAGAGGAGCCACACACAGAATAGCTGTGCTCATGCAAACATTATTGTAGCCTGCGAGGAGGAAATCGTGTGCAGAATCCAAAAGGAGCACACATTTGTGGACCCAGTCACCATTCTATCCCTAAATATAATTGGTTACAGTTTTTTATGATTGACTGTCTTTGTATCGGTGCAAGTAAGGAAACAAGAAAGGATGAAGAAACACTAACTTTTACTCCTCAATGCTTCCTGAGATATGGCTGTGGGAATGCCTCATGTAAGAGCTATTTCGTTTTGCTACATTTAACTATAACCGAGGGAAGAAGGCCTGAATTATTAGACTACTACCGTTATAGTGAAATGGCTCTTATGTGGAGCATGTCCACAGCCATATCTCAGGGAGGAGTAAAAGTTAGTATTTCTTCATCCTTTCTTGTTTACTTACTTGTACCAATAATGGTGACAGGGTCCGCCCACTTACTAGCAATGAGGGTAGTTGTGTGTTCAGTCTCAAAGCATGTTTTCTCCATGCTCGCGTTGCACAGGAATTAGACATTGGGGTGTTGGCTTTCTGCATGTGTTTGGCTCACCACTTGACCTGCACGTCTGTACAGCATTGGCGAGAATATATGAAATGTGCAAGTTCACAGCAACAAACCTGTATTTTCAAGCACACCTTTATGAATGATTTAATCCCCCAACCCCCAAAGCATGGTGTGCAGTGTGAGTCCGAGTCCGAAATGACCCCTTTTGTTGATCCTTTTTAAAGCCAACACACTGACCCCTACAGGTCATTTTGGATTTCCCAGTGTCATGGTGCAGCCCACATCAGCAGTCAAACCCTGCACAGAACTGAGGACATGTGAGTGTGACCCTTAGGTGATCATTTGAAGCTTATATGCTACTGAACACTTGGGCTACTGTCCTGTCAACAGCCAAGATGTAGTATGGCATTGTGGGTGCTTACATGGATAAAACAGGCAAAGGAGTGGTAACTGTCAATAAAGAGGATTTTATTTTGAAACAAATTGTGTGACATTTTGCTGGCTGGAACATACATACATACATACATACATACATACATACAT